>JABJVR010003395.1:0-15969 GCA_025773905.1 Chitala chitala | reverse complement strand
AAAACAAAGACCACAGCACGGTCCAGCCAGCGGTGAAAACAAAGACCACAGCACGGTCCAGCCAGCGGTGAAAACAAGGACCACAGCACGGTCCAGCCAGCGGTGAAAACAAGGACCACAGCACAGTCATACCCACCTCTACAGCATAGCAGTAATCGGCTCCAGCACGAACAGCCATCATGGAGAGCAGGCCTGTTCCTGTACCAATGTCAAGGACCACGGCCTTGTCCCCCCGTGCCTTTACTCTGTTCACCGCTGCTCGGATGCCCAGGTAATACTTCTTATTCTGAAACCAAGACAATATGCTGTGTATATCTGTGTTTGTGTTCACACACACACACACACACGCACGCACCATGTGTCACAATCTGATAATCAAAAACATACGAGCATGTTCACAGTAGACACACACACACCACAGTTTTTAATAATTAGAAAAGCATAAATAAGTTCACAGTAGACAGACAGAAACACAAACATCATATACATACATCAAAAGTTTCACAGTTTTTATTGATTACAAAAGTATTACCAAGTTTACAGCATACACACAAAGGTAAAGTTGCCACAGGCAGAAACAACTAACGACAGAAATGCATACATTCACCTTGGTTTAAAAGTAAACATTTCTTCACTAAACAATACTGTGACTGAGCAAGCCACGTGTACTCACCCTGTCTTTATCGTGGAGCATGTCTGCATAGCAGGACCTGTCATAAAGAAAGGTTTAAATGTCCAACGGTACTGTATGGCACTAACAATATATGTGTGAGATAAGGATGGACAAGGAAATATTCAAACCAGCCTTCATAACACAATTCTAATACAACAGGTTCACTCTAGACACTATAATACAATCAATATAATCACCGTGAAAAGCACCAGTAAATCCTTATATCTTGTAGACAGTCTCAACCTACCATAAATTTCTCCACAAAACGTGTATAGAAAAAGTTATATCATGAGTTTCTTTCTATAGTACAAGACATTTAATACAGTCTCGGTATTTAAGACACAAAAGAAATCCTATGAATCACAAATACTTCAGGTTTTTAAACCAAAGTAATCCGGCACAGCTACAAAGATGACGAAATTAAATAGGGACACATGGACCTGGCAATCTCTTGGTGATAGTCATACTCCTCACTTTCTTCAACCCAGTCCAACGCGCCTGTCGTCGGGTTGGCACGACCACAGAAAGTCTTCATCGCTCCGGTTCGGTTTTCGGTTCGGTTCTGTTGAAAGGTTACGGGATGTTTATGTGATCCTAACGTGGTGTGTTTAAAGCAGCATTTCTGCTGTAGACGCCGCCATGTTCGTCGCGTCACGTGACCGGACCGCAGCCTTCCTCCGGACCCACGTGCTCTCGGACAGACCGGTTACACACCTTCAGTTTTCCTTGATCAGCACTTGAAAACGTGGTTAAAACTGTCAAACGTTGACAGGTATACTGTATATTTTTAACATGTTAAATTGTAGTAAGTGATTAAACAAATGCTTCTAACTTTAATTATTTACCAGTAAATGAATTGTTACCGAAATTCCCTAAAATTAACACTGCAGAAAAACCGTTTATAATACATATCTGCAACTGAATATACCAGCAAGGGTTTTCTGACCAATGGCAAGTAAATGTAGAGTGAACAATGAATAACTCGGGAAGGTTTTTAATACTTATGAGCATTTTACACAGCATCAGTCCAACATGTCCAATCATATCACCTTAGCCCTTAAGCCTGACACAAGTGTCATGGCTCTGACACATCGACAGGATTTTACACATTTTGACACACAGCCTTTCATTCCACATCCCAACTGATAGTGTCAAACTATTCAGCTGCTCCGTCCGAGATGTGTACCAGTCTGTTTCAGGGTGCTCTCACACCTACCTTTAGTCCAGTTGAACTGAATTCTGGTTCGTGTGGGCAGGTCTCAACACAGCAGTCACATTCAGGTGTGTACAAACACAACTGCACCGAGACCCTTTCACGTGAAGGACTGAAAACAAATCTAGGGTCTAGGATTGATTATGTGAAATGCAATTTTGCAGAGATATTAAACCCTAACCCTGACAAAATAGTTTTGTGTGGTCCCTACAAACACTGCTTATCTGATCGTTGAAACTGTGCACATCTTTCATTTCATATGAGCCCTCATCTGATCCCTAGTGTAACCCATAAACATCGGGTGGAGGGGACTACAGATGGTATACAGTACATTAGCTCACACTTGCAGTCAGCAAAATTTATTGCCTTCACATTCATCCAGTTCTGAAGTTTACATATTTAGAAAAGAAAAATCAAGACAGTTGGGCATACAAACAGTTTCCACTGCAAGAAAACAATAGCGCAAGACAATGGATATTCTTAAAAGGGGGGCATGCACTCACCAGGGGGAAGGGAGAGAAAGAAGAAGAAAAAAAAAAAAAAAAAAGTGGCTTTTTTTTTTTTAATAAATGATACCACTTTTACCAATGAAAGTTCAACAGAACTGTATTTTATATTGCACAGCACAAAGTGTAATTAAAGGCTACTACATCTTAATGTCTTTCCAGTGTTTGAGTCACTGTGACTCTGTAGCAGTTCAAAGTATACTCTCCCGGGAGAGTCTCAAGGCCTCAGTGTCATGGGTCATCGCAAATGAAGTCCAGCTGCGCTGGTCCAGAAGGGCTTGGTTCAGCTTCTCCATCCATTCAGCTCTTTCTTCCTGTGTGTCAGCAGCAAACCAGCATCTGCAGACAGCGAGTTCAGAGCATGTACAGCATCTCTGTCTCCAACCACAAAATCAGGTACCAGCCAAGGTCAAAAGCTAATGCTTAAACTGCCAAAAGGTGTGATGAAAGCCTTACTTGTCCAGCATGTGTCCATTATGCTCCTGCATGGCTGAAGAGCTTACAAGCTCAAAGGTGTGTGGGCGGGCACAGGAATCCCTCTTCACTGGCCTCACCCACTGACTGGTGTGGCTGGCTAGCTTTATGCTGCCCTCAGGTGGCTGGAAGGGCAAAGACATGTAAGGAAAGGTGGGGACAGAGAAAAAAAAAAAAAAAAAAACCCAGAGAACCAGTATAGGTTGTGTGCGCGCACGCACGCAAATCTTCCAAACAGGAGTTCACTGACCTTGCTATACTCATCAGTGGGGTAGCTCCAGTATGAAAACTGAGCCCCATCTAGGACAAACCAACGGCGCTGCCAGGCACCAAACCCACACAAATCTTCAAACATGGTCTACAAAAAAAAAGGAGAGATCTAAGTACTGAAGCCCTTTACATAGCCAGGGTGTGAATATGACACATGCACTCACCAGGAAGCCCCTATGCTGTACACTGGAGTGGCTCACACAGTCCAACTTCATATAGATGTTACCCTCCAGTGGAGACAAAAAAGGAACCTGTAGAAGAGCACGGGAGATGTCATTAGTACTCTCCCCTGTGTACCTGAGGACACCTAGGGATACTTCAGTTTCGGGCACTACAGGAGAAAAAGCTAGATTCCCAGCCTCGGTGGACAGTGGTCAGTCCACAAGAAAGAAAAGAGCCACAACCTGGCACACTAGAAAGGGTTACGGAAATGAGATTGGCCATTAGTCTCAAAGTTGGAAGAAGTCCTGTTTAGAAACAGTAACTGGGAGAGGCCTGGTGGTCAGCAGAGGTCTGGATAAGTGGGAGGAGCCAAGTGGGTTTAAAAACATATCAATGTCAGATAAATACATTACCAGTTACAGGCATATTGTTTAAGCTGTAACCCAACCTGTTCACTCAAATAAATTGAAGGGAAAAAAAAAAAAAAAGTTTAATATCTAAATGACAGGGAGGCAGATCAAAATTTGTTTCATGCCCCTTTTCTTAACTCTGTCAGATATTAAAAGTGTGTGATGGTGGACGTCTTTCAGTCTGAACATTTATGAGTCAGTGTTGCACTTTTCATCTCAGAAAAAAACTGTTAAATGAATTCCAACATCAATCAGTGCAGTAGTCATACAGGCAGTGTCCAACATCTGCAGCCACTCCCACTGACTCCTCCCAGCAAGCAACACTAAGTAGGAAGGAAAGAAAGTGGTTTAAAACCTTCTCTTGAAATTCATCTCCCAGAAGCTTCTTGATTTTGCCATCAAACTTCATCTAAAGCAAAGGGAACAAAAAAAAAAAAAAAAAAAAAAAAAAAAAAAAAAAAAAAAAAGAGAGAATATAGATCATACCACCTATGGCCATTAATGAAGCCACTGGAAAATCAACTGGTTAAATCCAGCATGTGTTAAAATCAGGGCATCATCTCCTTCAGTTGGCTGTCAAACCCAACAATTAAACCATCTTTACAAATTAAAGTTATAAAAAGCAAAATACTGCACAGACTCCAAGATGGATGGTGGTTCTTTCCCAGGCTTTAAAAGTAAGCAGCACTGTTTCTATTCAACAGTGCCTTATACATTCAGTGCTGTGGGTTGTCAGCTGTGTGTGAGAGCTGGGCCATATCATGTGCAGTACTCCAACCTCCATACTTAAGTGTGGTAACTTTTTTTTTTTTTTTTTTTTAAACTGTGCAATTATGTTGATAACTGTTTAGTTCCCACAGTAACATTCAAAATTTTTTATATCAAGTTGGTGCCTGTTTGAACGCACGCTCCACTTAGCAGTATGTGAACTGCACAGTGCCACATTTTATAAACTTTGGATAAGCACACCAGCGATAAACACACAACCCGCTTAGGTGCAGATGCACTGCTGACCCCATTACGGCTCCGTCCAGCCAAACTCACTGCAGTTAACCGCACGGCCTCTTCGTATCCACTACAGCAGTCAAACAATGATACTGACTGGCACATTCAAACCAATCAGTATGACGTAGTTAACTGCTCAGTTATTACACACCGATAATTCGGCTGTTGACTTTCCACCCTGATGCAGCTGAACAACAAGCACACCAAAGCGCTGCTGCTAGTCAGTTTAGCTGTGCACTATTCTGTAAAAATTCTTGAAACTATGATAATTTAAATTTACGTTAACTACACACACAACTCCGATAAAATTATGCAGAAGGTTCTAAAACATGTCACCCCATCTGCAGAAATCATTGTCACTGGCTGAATGTGTTGAGGTGTTAAACAGGCTGGACAACAGAGAGCCAGGGTCTCTTTTGCAAAACATCACAGTCTTCATCTCAGACAGATTTCTTGGATTTCCAAGCACAAAGAAACGATCTTGCAGGACTGGCAAAATGACAGTCCAGACAGAAAACACAACTGACACTTGGACACGTTATACATTTCATGATCTGCTCGTACATCTGTACAAAACACGTGTTGAAACCAATATATTTCTACATCGTAATCTAATCCACACGTCCACGTAATCTCATTTTACCGCTCCATTTCGCTGAAATTTGCTGTTAGTACTTGGCTAGCAGGAGGGGTAATTTAGGGATTACCTTCTGGAACTCGCCTACTGCATTTCAGATAATCGCACGTGCCACGAGTACACGTGTCGATCCGGTCTCGAGGCCATGCGCTTAAATGGAGTCGCCTGTACTGGGATTGGGAAAGAATGGCTGGGTGAAGCCTACCTTGTCCAGAGGAAATTTGTTCTGGCCCAATGAGGCCAGAGTGATTTTATGCGATCCAACAAGGCAGAAGTTACTGGAACGCTGTAGACCCACAGAAGTCAACATGGCAGCTGTGCAGAAAAAAGGGGATAGTTAGCCCAAATCAGTGCTATTAAGAAGGCTGACTGTGGAATTTATGACCGCAAACAAACTTACATTGCATGCTCTGGTTGGACTTCTGTGAAAAGAAATATGCAAAAGAAGGCTGATGCAAAGCACAAATTTTAAAAAAAGTCAACATTTCCATACATGTGCTTTTCTAAAGCCACAAGGAACCAGCTAAGTACTTACTTTGATAGAGCTCAGAAACTTCTTTGGCGTGGCCTAGCAAAACATTAGAAAGGGCCTTAACTTGATACCTCTACAAGTACAACCAATAAAAAAAAAAATAAATGGAGAGGGGACATTAATGTGATTTTAACTGACACACAGCTATACAAGTACCTTAGATTTGGAAGAGAAGCACTCTGCATGGAAGCTATTCCCTGACGTCTGAGACTGAGGATAGAAAACAGCTCCCCATTAGAGGGAGAACAAGTATTGAAAACAATGTGGCTGCACAAAACAAACCAACAGAAGTACTTCACCTTACCAGGCTGTAGACCTCCACATCGATTTCAAAGCTAGGACGAATGTCTTCCCTGTAATAAAGGAGCGGACACATAGCAGGCACAGCAGCAAGACAATGAGGTGGTCAGTGGCAACACAGGTGACAACTCACAGTGTGACAGAAGTAGAGAACGAGATGGTGTCTCCACTCCACGCATCAGCTGCCGTACCCAGCGGTGTCGCCACAATGTTGTACGGCCCGTGGCGGATCAGAACAAAGAAGTAGTGTGTGGGTGAACCTGTGGGGTGACGCGTTAAGAATGTCTTCACCGCCCCCTCAATCCACGTGCATAAGGACAAGTGTGGAGTAGCAGAAAGCATACCTGTCTGTGCTTTGGAAGAGCACACAAACTCCACACTGAGCGGAAGCTGTATGTTTGTGATTCTGACAGTGCCCCTGCAGGGCTCCTGAGAACCACCACACTTCACCGTGTCCCCCAACTCTGTATCGCCTTCTGCCCTCAGTCGGGACACTTCAACCAGCAGGGCTGTGCGCTTCTCACCTGTCAGAGGGGTGGGGTGGATGCGAGGAGCTCAACTGATCCTGCTTATGACCATCATGCTTTGGCCACGCCTGTTAGTCAGCCAGTCTTTGTGGCTGTGCAAATGTACATTTGTTTAACTGCTTTCCAAAAGGTGAAGTACCTCTTCTTGTAACGGACACCCACAGCTTTGTACTCCCCCCCCCCTTAAAGAAAATTGTGGAATTATTTGTATGTAAAGCACTGCCATGTGACAGCACCCTAATGCTGAGGCAGAAAGACAGTCAGACACTTTGAGGCAGGGAGACAGAGAGAATGGAGCTTGAAGGTGTGGAAGAGACTCACAGGAGAGGAGCAGCAGCCTCTCAGCCTCAGCCTCCACCTGAGAGCCCTTGCCGTGGTCCTCATCTGTGCAGCAGCTTAACGCTTGCAGGGTCTGACTGATGATCCCCTGCAGTTTGGCTGCATCTTCGTTCAGAATCTGCAAAGAGTCGATCCAAATGCAGTCATCATGCAGCCATAACCTTTCCTCTCTGCTTGCTGCCTGCATTCAGCATCCCCTCCAAGCTCCCCACCTTGATCCTCTCCTTGGTGCTGATCTGCGCCTGGGAGCACGATGTCTGGGGTTGCTGTGCGCACCTCGCTGGGGTAAGACTCTGGATTGCCGTCTGTATACTCTTCTGCTGCGTGCGGTACGCATCGATGCTGTCAGGTTTAAGACACGCCCGTCAACATTATAAAGCAATCAACATCAGTCAGGACAGAATAAATCCACACCAGGTCTGAGGCTTGACAAGTTAGCCTTACCTGTACAGTGGAGCACTGACAGTAGGTGGGCTAGCAGGCTGCTCAAAGCTATGCGCCACCAACGGGCTGTCTGCCAGGCAGTTTGAAGCTAATCTCTATCATAGCAGAAATGGAAAACACTTGGACCACCCAAAACCACTCAAATCAACATGATGCCAAATACACAATGAATCTAGATTTAATTCTTAATCTGTACTTTACTTTAAAAAACAAAATGTAAAGATGTGCTTGAAATGTCTTTCAAAGATTGGTTACCACTCAAATTAAGAAAAAAAAATATAAACCTGTTCAAAATAAACAGCAGTTACAGTACTTTAATACTGTTGTCATCCAAGACATTTTACACCATTCATGCAGCCACTTCAGTTAGTATCAAAAGTGGCCCTAGGCACATTCCATCGTAGAGCTCTGCATGCTCTTACCAGTGGCGTAACCACAGCTTCCACTGACTTGCTGAGAGGCGAGAGGATGTTGGGAGGGAGACAGAGCAGCTCATCTACGCTGCTGCCCAGGGACTCCTGCTCCATCCTCACTCTGTCAGCAGCCATACTCTCCTCTCCTCTTCCTTTACCAGTGCTACAATCTTCTTCCATCCCTTCCTCCTCCTCCGTGGTGTTCAATACTCCCTCAAACAGCCCGTCAATCATGACTGACGTGCTCATCTCTTCTTCGCTCTTCAAGTTGGCATCTACTGAGGACCAATCACAGCAAAAACCCATCTAACTAAATATGTGTTGGGAAACAGTAACCTGAAATGATACTGGGGAACACATTCAGGTGTGCGATTACAACCAAGTGAAGCTCACCTGATGAAATCTCTTCTTTGTATCTGCCCTGACAGTCCACAAGAGAGGTGACTGTTTGTTTAGGGCTGGACTCTGGAACGCATGAAACTTCAGCCCGCTCCTGGCCACCAGGAGACTCCGCCTCAGCCCGCTCCTGGCCACCAGGAGACTCCGCCTCAGCCCGCTCCTGGCCACCATCTTCCATCATACCGCCTGGGGGAGAAAAAAAATAAATAAATAATAAAACTTACCCTATTTCTTTTTGGCTAAAGACAATTCTCTCCCACCCCAACAGCCCATTTTTTCAATTTTACCAACAAAGATCTTGGTAGGCCCTGCTGTTCCTCTGCATTAAAATTCCGTGCTAGGTACTTCGCTTTACCTTGCCCTCCTGGTAAGTACACAACTGAGCTCACAAACCTACACTCCAACTTTATTTATTGTCATTTAAGCAGACGCTTATCCAAAGCAACTTAAAACATTTCGTATGTTACAATGAGCTAGCGCTGGGTGTCTTGCTCAGGGACACACCAGGTGGCGGGGCTGGGATTTGAACCGGGATACTTCTGCATCCCAGCCTGATATTCTACCCATTACAGTGTTGAGTATACAAATTTTGCATCGTCATGAACCAGTGAATGCACACAATGCCTTTTGCACCACTGCCACAATGTCGTTACCCTGGGAACGTGTTACAGCAGTGCCATGCACCCGTCACCCTTGAAGCTCCACGTATACTCGGTGGTGTACGTGCTTGTCCATCTAACGTCATGTGGAAGTTTAACAGCAACGTCCACCAGGGGACAGTGAGAAAAGTCACGGATAGAAATCAGTGAAAGCATTATTTCTAAACTATTATTTCTGGACAAAACAGTTTTGGCTGAATAGCTGCTTCTTTCTCCATTCACTGGGGAAAAAGTCTGTTGGATTAACATATAAAAAAAAAAAAAAAAAAAAAAAAAATTCCTTTTTTTTTTTTTTTTGAGTGTAGTTTTAACATGCTGGTTTCACTACAGGTATTCTAATTTGGGTTTTTCTTAATGCACTAGTCGTATGAATATGGAGTGTCCCTACAAGAGAACACAGTTGATAATAGATGTATAAAAACGTAACATTTTAACAGAGCGGTGGTGGGCAAGTAAAAAATTACCATATTTGTGTATGCCTTAATAAGCATTCTAAATTTAACTGAAATACATTTTGTCACTTTTATATAATCTGTAAAGTATAAATCTCCTTTTAAGTTTGTAAACTCAGGAAAAGTATAAAAATATCCATGTTTATTACAACTAAGCGACAAGCAGTGTTGAAAAGTTTGCTTAAGCAACAGCGGTGCTAACTTCACATTCGAAGCTGGCGATACAGTGGAACCTCGGTTCACAAACTTAATTGGCTCTTGAAGGCAGTTTGTAACCTGAAAAGTTCATGAACCGAAACCATTTATCCCATAGGAATCAATGTAAAATGAATTAATTCATTCCTGGACAACAGGAAATTATAAAATCTAAAAAAATGATAAACGTAAAACTAAACAGGTTTATTATATTCGTATACATTTAAACTTAAATTTACCTCAAAGGAGAGTTGGTGGCATAAATCGCCTTGCTGTTTTACATATAGTAGTCTCAGGAAACACTCACCGGCTAACATTTTCTCGTTTACCCAAATGAGCAGCAATTTTCCACTTCTTTAAGCATCTGTGATCTTTTAGTAATAACGTTCACCCCTCTTGCTACACTGGCTAACTTGATCTTCTCTTTACTTTTTAGAAAAGTAGAGATCGTTGATTTTGCCAGACCAAACTGATAAGCCAGATCAATGGCACGAACACCATTTCCATGTTTAGCAATGATTTCTTTCTTCATCTCTACTGCAATTCTGGTCATTTTTCTTTATCATCACTGTCCTTCTTTGGTCCCATGGAGTCTTATTTAATAGCTTTTAATGAAGCAGAACACAAAATAGAATTAATTTGAAAAGAGAGCAAGCAAAACTCAAACAGCTGTGCACGGTGCGAAAGCTAAACAGCAGCTGACGCGCATGTGTGACCGACGTTGCTGGCTTGAGGCATTTTTTCGGCAGAAATATAGTTTGTGAACCGAAAAGTTTGTGAAGCGAGGCGTTTGTAAACTGAGGTTCGAGGTACTAACAATTTTTGCTAGAGTTGCGTACACGTCACGTTTAGTTGGCAACACATCAAATCAAAGCTACCTACGCATTCATGGACACACCTGCATCGCATGGAGTATAAACTACCCTTAACACACCAGCGCTACTCAGGTGTGGGAGAGAACCGGTTCCCCTGTGCACCTCACCTGCTTCAGAATGGAGCTCCTCACTGAACTCTAGGCTGGCATCTTGGCATGTAGGCTTGTTACACTCTGCTGGCCCAGATTGTTCATTATGGCTTGTTGTTCTTCCAGAAACATCCACTTGACTAGCCTGCTCCACCTGCTGGTCATTGCATACACGGGATGTTCTTACATCTTGTGTGCGTCCTTCAGGTCAACTACAAAGGCCATTTTAAAATCGCACTGAATTTGGGACCACACCTTCAAAACGGTGTGAAACACACCTATACATACTGTGCAAAACACAAACAGCGTGACAAACCACCAAGAGCACCGCCATGTGCCAGAAAGCGACCTTCCCCAAACACCCGAGTACAAACTCACGTCCCAGGGCCGCACAGGTGGCCACTGAAGCGTTCTGCAGTGCTGGCTCACTTGTGGCAAGGACAAGACTGGGTTTACCTTCTGGTGAAGATTGGAGGAGGTTACTGAACCTCTTTCCATTCATTGCACAAATTTTGTTGACGTTTTGGTATACGGCTGATCCTAACATGACAACTAATTTGCTACTTCTGCAGGTTAAAGAGGGCAAATTGTTTCTTGCAAGGGACATCATCAAATGTAATGTGGCCACTAATGACGAACATGTTGTGCACAATCAAATCAAGTCACCTCAGCCAGGGAAGGGTCAGACAGACTCCTCCTTATCCAGGTGTTCTTACTGATGGGCTGGGAACACAACAGACTAAGCTCCTTTTCACGCTCCTGGGCCAGGGACACAGAGCAGAGAACAGGAGTCAGAAGCTGAGGAACACAGATTAATGTGCTGGTAGCGGTTAACGCACAGCAGATAACCCACCTGACGAATGTGAGATGCTCTGCTTGCACTTGGAGTCTCTGCACTCTGTAGCCTCTGCTGGACAGAGCGTGTGAGGCTGGACAGTGTCCTGGAGCGCGGTGTAGACAAGGCAGGGCTCTCCTGGAGTAGCAGGTGCTCAAAACGCTCCACTCTGGAGCGGAACTCCTCATATCCTGGACAAAGGTTGGTTCATACACAAATCACATGCAGTGCAGGCGAAGGCACCATCTAGCAATGTTATTTTAACTCACATGCTGCAGTTCCTATAAAGGTCTTTATGATCACAAGTAAACAGAGAAACTGAAAACCTGTTGTTTACATTCTAAACGATCAAATAGAACTGTTGTCTGAGTAACAGAGAACACAAAATCAAGGAAGTACAAGCCTGCATACTGCACGTGTACAAGCCTGCAAGTGTACACATGAAACTGTGTACATGAATACATCTGAATAAATTGTATCCATACCAATGGGTCGAAGCTCTGCACACGCAACACCCTCTCCCCGACGGGGGCTGCAGTAGGGTTGATTCAACTCAGGGCCTGACAAGCAAGGCTGCGCTACAGTGTCACCTGCTGGAAATACATGGTTCAACAATGTCATGTTACAATTGTATAAAACACTAGGAATTCCCTTCTCATATTACCTTTCCCGTTACGGTTCATCAACAAGGGTTTACTGCCATTGTTAAAGGGTTTAGGAATTAAGCTATAAATATGCTCTACCATAAGGGTCGTACTGAAGCAACATCAAATCGGTGCCTGTTTAGCTGTTGCTGGTCCTTAGACGCCAAACAAGTACATAGTGACATTTTCAAATACACACAAGAGGGAAACTTACTGCCCTGCCTCTGAGCCAGCAGCTGCAGTCGAGAGCGAATGGAGGGAACTGCAGGAGTGTCTGGTTTCATCTCCTGTTCTACCTGTCGATAGCGTGCCCTGACAGGAGATTCTGCACGCTGCTGCCAAGGACAGACGTTTTCATCTCCCTTTGGGTCCAAGCACTGCCGCTTTAAACTTTTCTGTGGTTCTGAAGTACCACAGCCAATGCATACGGTAAGTGACAAACTCCCAGTCACACCAAGACTATGAAAGTGACACGTGCCTGATTGCAGGTTATCTATAGGCATCAATCCTGAATGATGAACGGATTTACATAAATAGACTAAAGCTGTTAAATTTGTGTACACAAATGGCATTAAAAAAAATAATAATAAAAAAAAAAAACATGGCGATAAGGCACTCACCAGAGACAGATGGGATGTTCTCTTGATTGTCAGACAGGGAGTCTCTCTGCCTTTTCAGCTTTCCTACTGTACCTGCTACACACTCTGCCTCCTGTCCGTTTGGAGGCTGCAGATTATCACGGCTGCCATTGTGTAGAGAAGGCATCGTCTGATGGGCAGGGAGTGAGCAAACAAACATCAGAACAACTGGACTGATGAGAAAAAGACACAAACGGCAGGGGAAAGGACCTAGGAAGAGGGTAGGCCACAGAACATTACTCCTACAAACCAGGTAATACTGTAGGGGGGCACAGAACATACACATTGCTCTAATCTTGCCAGTTCCAGTTAAAAGTCTATGTAATAAATGCTACATTAAACAGGTATGAAATGTTTCATCATGCATTCAGAACTTCAGAGCAGTTAGTGTTTTCAGAAAGATGTCTATGAAGATTCTCAGTCGTCCAGGTGAGGTTATCTAGAAGTTTAGTCATGTCCGCTGGACTTCTTTCGCCTTCTGCATAAAGGAGAAAGAAGTCCAGTGGACATGACTAAACTTCCAGATTTTCAGAAAGATACGCATCTACTCAAACACCTACATGTGACACGTATCAGAGCAGACCATCACATGACTTTATGCACATAAAATGCACAGGCGCATTTTGAGTAATGTGACATAAAATTAGATGAAAATCCATGTCATCTAGAAAAAAAGAAACAACCCAAAAGAAAGAAAAAAAAAAACACAAGAAAACAGCCTGTCTGTCTGAGCACAGGAGAGAAAACAGGATGTGTCAGTGGGCGTCCTTTGACAGAACGCTCTCGTCCCTGTGAACCTTACCGGGCTGAGTTTAAGTGCTCAGATAGCCAACTTCTTAGACCCACCCCGTTTACTTTCAAATTAACAAAGAAAATAATGTACTATTACAGCCATAATTATAATACACATCCGGTTCACCCGCAGTCACGATTACAGCAAAAATACTTAAATTCGTTCGTTTCCTATAGATTTATGAAACATATTCACATGCGAATCGACAACTTCATCATGGAGGTTACTTACACAACTACACACCTGGGAAAACGAACTTAAAGTATTTTGAAGTAAATACCGCATATTAATATGCGTCGACAGATGAAACACTGTTGCGCTAACGCGGTAGCTAACTGCAGTTCATTGAACATTTTCAGCAACTACGAGATAAAAACAGGTGGTAATCACAATGTACGTTACACTACTTATCTGATAACCCCCTGAGCGTGAATTTTACAAAATGCCGCATCTATCCATCTGCCTAAATTACGTGTACTAAACATTTGTACTTGCAGTATGTGGATGGGTATTCCAGCGCTACATTACCTGCAATGGTCGCTCCATCGTCAAAACAGAGAACAGCTGAGCAGATGTGTGATATATACAGGTAACGTAAGTCTCCTACGCTACACCTAGCGACCTAATTACCAAGCAAAGGTGTGTTATTTCCACAGAAAAAACAGGTAAATGTACGTGTAACGGCACCGTAACTCGGCTGCGATCCACTAACCGCGAGCTAAAGCGCTACACAAACTGTCGCTCACGCGCTCTTTTAAAACTTTGAATTTCAGCGCCTTCCACGTGTGCGCAGGCGCCAACCAGCGGGCGCGAGCCTAAGCCTGCTGCAGTGATTACTACGTCCTTTCCTGAAGGAAGCGATTGCACGCAAAATAAAAAATGAGGAACATTTTAGGCATATACCCTATGTTGAAATATGTAACTGTTCACAGATGGAGGCAGTGCACTTACAGAAAACTGTTAGTTGTATATCAGTAGAACTTCATGTTTGCATCTCACTGTGTTGTAGATGAGAAACTGCGAAGGACGTTTGGTGAAACTGCTTTCTGCTCCACTAATGACGGGTAACGTATATATTTGTGTAAAACATAGTAACACGACGCACTATCAGATAAACACTAGCTGAACATATTCTTTATTTCAGTAAGCAGAATGAACACGTGTACAAACAGACGTATTACATATTTTGTTAAAAAAATCAATACTTTATATTTAAGTGCAAAATTAAAGAAAAATTGGAACACAAGCTATGGGTCCTTTGCAACAGTGATCAGGTACACTGAACCTTAACACTTAAAATATGGATGAACCAGGTTCTCTGGCAACAGGACCTCTACAGCACAACACATATTTACTGATAATTACTGGGTAAAACTGCAGATTCACACCTGGATCTCACCCCTGGATTGACTTCACTGAATCGGGTGCACTTTGATGATAGGACAGCACTTACTGTCAGTTAGATTCTCTGATACTGTCTGACCTCGTTCGTGACGTGCACGTGTACTGTTATCCTTGTAAGTCGCTTTGGACAAAGGCATCTGCTAAATGAATAAATGTAAAAGTAAATGGATCTCCTGTCCCAAGAGATACTGCCCACTAATCCACCTATCCACTTTCCTCTATATCTTTATTCTTGTACCTAAAACTCTTTCCTGTTAATATTTAAAAATTTCCAATAGTGCTTTTTATTCTATTAAAAAAAAATTAATTAACAAGTTTTAAAAACATACAAAGACTGTGACATGTAAATCATACAGAGCCATACAGTGATACAGGAAACACAAACTTATACACATGAGAGTAGTTTTCACACATGCATAGTCTGGATATATGCATACACAAAATCTTATGGTTAGAGTTGTTGTGTAGTACTCATGGATTACACTGAGACTAATGGAGGAACCAGTGATGATTTGAGAGACACAGCAGCTTTAAAACAGTTTTCCCTTCTTCTTGTTCTTTTCCATTGACCTAAGTAAGGAAGTTAAGATAAATTAGTCAAACTGATTTTATGTCATTAATGAATTATACTGTATCTTTCTCACCTCTGAGGCTTCTGTGTGTGTTCATGCTTTTCACCTGTACATTTCCAGCCTCTCCTGTGTGTGCGTGCGCATGTCACCTGTACGTTTCCACCATCTCTTGCGTGTGTGTGCGTGCACACGTCACCTGTACATTTCCACCCTCTCGTGTGTGTGTGCATGTGTCACCTGTACATTTCCACCATCTCGTGTGTGTGTGCGCGTCACCTGTACATTTCCACCCTCTCTTGTGTGTGTACGCGTCACCTGTACATTTCCACCCTCTCCTGTGCGTGCGTGCGTGAGGCACCTGTACATTTCCACCCTCTCCTGTGCGTGCGTGAGGCACCTGTACATTTCCACCCTCTCCTGTGTGTGCGTGCGTGAGGCACCTGTACATTTCCACCCTCTCCTGTGCGTGCGTGCATGAGGCACCTGTACATTTCCACCCTCTCCTGTGC
>JABJVR010003394.1:0-15970 GCA_025773905.1 Chitala chitala | reverse complement strand
GACACAAAGTGTTTGAACTCCTCCCCTCTGCATGACGCTTCAGGAAACTGTATGCCAGAACAGTGAGGCACAAGGACATCACTCACTAACAGTTAACCCATGTTTCTGTGTATATTAGGATACAGCAAATACCCGAGTGCCATAAGATGTAATATAGGAGAAGAATAAGTCTTTTATTGTCATTATATTAAAAATTTTGTTGTATTTTGAACACAGTGACAATAACAGGCTTTCCGTTCATAAAGACTGGAGAGAAAGTGTCCGCAGTGAGCTATCAGATGCTCAAAAGCTCATCTGTTGTGAATATATGTGTGATATAAATTGTATGATTATAATAAAAGTTCTTACATTCTCCAAGATTGGTCCACTTCATCAGGTCCTTCATCAGGAGTACATCACACAGGGGGAGAAGTCATGATTTAAAGAAGGTGCTGTACTGCAGAATGAGGAAGGCCACAATAAGTAAGAAGCTTGGGCATTCATATTATTTTTATGCTGATGACACTCAGCTTTACTTGTCTCAGAAATCTATCAGTTCTAATTGTTTGAGTTATTAAATGATGGTCTTACTGAACAGTACACATAATTTCCTTCAGGATTAATAAAGTATCTACCTATCTTTCTATCTTTGCAGCTCCTTCAGTGTTACTGTAAGCCTCTTAGCAGTTTTCCAGTTTTTTGTCTTGTTTCAGTTCTGGAGGGATTGCAGTGTTCCTGGTTATGCCCTCGTGCTCCATTTTCTCTGTTTGTTCATCATAGCCTTTATGATCTTCTGTGGCACATCTAATGCTTTGGAAATTCTGTTGTAACCCTCTCCTGATTGGTACCGTTCCACAGTGAGAGCGTCTGAATCCTTTGTAATTTCTTTGCTGAACATATTTTCAACATTTGGATGCAACAATGAATATATCAAGACAATTTTACAGAAATTTCTGATCTTTATTCTGGGTCAGTGTGGAAAACTGTATTGTTGAGATGTGTATGATTAGTACTTTGGAGTCTAAACCTGATTACTGTAGTTAATTTTGTGCACAGTTGTGCATCAGATTATTTTTTTCCCCTGAAACAGTTTACCAGTTCAGCATGAGCCAGAAGAAGGGTGTAATACTGATGGCATCAAGGATTATAAGAAATTAGTATTTCTGTACCATAGTTTAGTACTATAATAGCAGGTAGTGCTGATCTGCTTGAACAAACACTATATCATTTTGAGCTTCTCATGTATAATTAGTACTTTGGTTGGTAGCCTGTTTAAGAGACATTTAAAAAATATTTTTCATAGCTTTGCTTGTTATGTTTCAGGACACAGGTTTAAACTTTAATCTTGTATGCTGGATAGGCTGAATAGTCTGAATAGGCTGATAGACTTGACACTGAACACTACAAAGGCTAAAGAACTGATAGTGGACTTTAGGAGGAAACTTGTGATATGTCTGGGCCCCCTCTGCATAAATGGGGCATGTGTGGAAAGGGTATAGACTTTGAAATACCTGGGTGTTCTCATATCCAAGGACGTCTTATGGTCATGCAACACCACAGTAAAAGAGCACAACAGAGACTGCACTTCCTGAGAGGGCTCAAGAGGAACAACACGGAGAGGAAGCTGTTGGTGGTCTTTTAATGGGTGACTGTTGAAAGCCTACTCACATATTGTATTTCTGTATGGTACGCAGGTTGCTCTGTAACAGACAGAAACCCCTACAAGAGTAATCAATATAGCTGGAAAAACCACTGGCTGCCCACTACCTCCTTGGAGGATCTTGCCACCTCACGCTACCTAAACAGAGCTACCAATATCATCAAGGACTCCACTCACTCTACAGGATAGCCAAAGCACAGACAGACCGTTTTTCCCCCAGAGCCATTAGCTCACTAAATGTTAGTGTTTATTTTATGTAATGTTTCCTTAGAGTGATTTCATTCCTTGCGCATGGTTAAATTTATTTATTTCTGATTTTATTTATTGTTGTGTCTTGTGTTGGTGTTTTAAGTTTTAAGGCATCACCAGAGTAGCAACTTTAATTTTGTTGTATACAAGTATGCAATGACAATAAAGGCATTCGATTCAATTCAACACTGTATGAGGAAGTCGGGAGTAGCAGAGAAGTATGTGAGGGTGGTACAGGACATGTATGAGGACAGCATGACAGCAGTGAGGTGTGCAGTAGGAATGACGGACTGGTTCAAGGAGGAGGTGGGACTGCATCAAGGATTGGCTCTCAGCCCCTTCTTATTTGCAATGGTGATGGACAGGTTGACGGATGAGGTCAGACAGGAGTCTCCATGGACTATGATGTTTGCGGACGACATCGTGATCTGTAGTGAAAGTAGAGAACAGGTGGAAATGAACCTGGAGAGGTGGAGGTATGCACTGGAGAGAAGAGGAATGTTAGTGGTTGGGGTGACAGAAGAGGCTGCAGAGTACAGTTTTGTATGGAAAAGGATGATCCGTTGTGGCGACCCCTAGAGGGAGCAGCCGAAAGAAGAAGAATTCAGTTCAATTCAGCAGGCTGCACAATGAGTGCCATCTGGTGGATAATCCAAGAATACAACTTTACATAAATGGAGTAGAGGCAATCATACCGCATCGCCACCTCGCGTTTTCAAGTTTAAGCTTACTGTGGAAATAAGGAGCTGTAGAATTTTTTTTTTTTGGGAACCTTTTTTGAAATTGCTCTACACATTCAGTCATCTGGAAGTTTAGTCATGTCAACTGGACTTCTTTCTCCTTTACGCAGAAACGTTTCACCTTGAAGATGCTGAGGTTTCACCTTTTACCAAAAGGCTTCTTCAGTCACTGAAGAAGCCGTTTGGTAAAGGTGAAACGTTTCTGTGTAAAGGAGAAAGAAGTCCAGTTGACATGACTTAACTTCCAGATAAACCTCACCTGGACGACTGAGAATCTTCATAGACATCTACACATTCAGGTTTTTGTAACCTTTACCTTGTTTAGGAAATGAATGGTTTACAGTTTTTCTCAAACTTTTAAACACCTTTCCAGAAACTGTGGCTCAGTTTTTCAAAACTCTAAATACAAACTGAAAAAGCATTAACTACTTCGTGAAAACTCCATAAATCTCTTACAAAATGAAAGACAACACTCAAAACTGATTCCTTCCAATAAAACAATACACACAGCTGTCAAAAGCTTATGTCTTACAAAGCTTCAGATAAACACTGATCCATAAATTGAAAACACTACCGTCATAAGTGTTCATCTACGTTTTGGCTTCATGAGGCCACATTACATATTCTAATACATACAAATGTGAGGGAATAAGCTGCATTTTTCTCATTTTTGGGTTTTTTTTGTTGTCCTGAATTAGCACTTACGCAGTATTTACAGTACTACATGTATATGCAACATAAACTTTGTAAAATAGGTAACATTTATGTAGCAAAACTCAATAAGTACAATGAGCAGCACTACAAAGACAATCAGTGCACACATACAAACAAGTGACAAAATAGGTGTTTATTTAGTACTGTAATACAAAGTGTTCAGCTGAACGGACAAAAGATATTGTAAAATGCAGTGAAACAGATCACTCTGCATCCCTCCTCTGGTCCTGCACAGGGCAGAGAATCTCATCCACAAAAAGCTGCAATATTCTCCTTGGCCAAACAGTGGGAGAAAAAATGCCTGGCATGGCAGATCCATCCCCGGCATTCATCTGCGTGGATGTTGTCACATGCATCCTCCATTACCTGGCTTGTGGAGTCTGCATTTCTACACTTTTACCTGCCATGCTGAAAAAAAATCCTCTTTTGGATTTAGAAACAGGGAACATGATGGAACCAGTCATGAATCAGAGCAGCTCCCTGGAAGCATACATTATTCCAAATGACAATGTAGGTGGGCTGCTCTGCATCCTCTTCCTGTGGGAGGAGGAGGATCTATGTGAGCTTGACAAAGAATGTTACCAGACTGTGAGTGTTATAGGGACCATAGGGGAGATTTTTGTCTAACACCTGTAGAAGTTGCTTGAGGCCTCTTTTATGTTCTGACACATGACTGAATTGTTCTTCTAACTGAGTTTGCACAGGTGCAACATGAGTCGGACAAATTGGTAATCAGGGTGTTGCATTTTGAAGGCCAGTATTTCTAGGTTACCACAATGTGCTAAATGATGCAATTTATGTTCAGACATTTGCAAACCTGTGATTTAGGATGATATATGTGTGAGACAAATGGATTGTGTTTGGAGTTTAGCAGTTTGGAGTCATGTTGTTGAAACATCAGCTTTAAGTGTTCATCAATTTTTTGTGTATATACATTGGGGAAAACCTCTGCCATTAATGCAATTAACATTTATATGTACTTACAAATGATTCAGGTTTTCATACTTTCAAATATTTAAAGTGTACTTTTTAAGCAGGCTCAAAAAAGATTTAAACAAAAAACAGCAGATTTAGGTCCTAAACAAATAAAATTGAAGTGCACATCTATTTTAAAAGTGAACCTAGAGAGATGAGGATAGTCTAGTCTGCCCTTCAATCCATCTTTTTTTTCCTTTATATTTGGCAGACACTTTTATCTAAAGTGACTTACATTCCACATACATGCTACAATGAGATAGCCCTGGGTGTCTTGCTCAAAGACACACCTGGCTGGGATTTGAACAAGGAGACTTCTGTATGCCAACTTGATGGTCTACCCATTGAGCCACAAGGCCCATTCAACAGCATTGCAAGTGACATATCAGATGACCAAGGGTCCATTTCTCTAATGACATTCAACTACTAACTGTACAGCCATATGGCTAAACAAACTCCCAGTCATTCAGTTTCAGAATATTTTAATCTGTTATGAACAAGTGGGTAAAAAGTTTTTGTAAAAGTATGAAACAGATGTAGACAGGGTGCATTTGTAACACAAGTATTTCTAAAAAGAATCAGATAGCTGCCAGTCTGCCATTACAGTAGTTGGTTTTATTGCAGAGATAATGTGTGATTTTCTGGAAGGGGGTAAGGAGGACATTTGGCAGTGTATAGCATACGGCCGTATGGCAGTAAACAGACTGTCATGGTGACCTTGAGCTGCTGGCTTTTGTGTGAATGTATACAATGCAGTCAGTCCTATGTCTGTTGGCAATAGCAGACATAGGACTGACTGCATTGTATTTAAATACATATCAAACCATGGGGTTGTTCATAGATAATCAAAATACCATGTGACAGGGAGGAGCAAGTCATGATGGAGGATGTTCCAAGTTGGTTTGCTTTGATTTGACAGGCTGATTGCTACATGCAGGATTACTGGCATTCTTGCCATCTGCCAGAACAGTGGCATTGACACTTCACCATGGTGACACAGGACCACAGTGCTGCAAGAAGGAAGCAGACAGCCATATGTGTGCATGCCAGTGATTGTGGGCTTGCATGTGCTATGTTGTCCTGGGCTGTCTTATGGGCCGGCACAGATGTAGTCACTGCAGCTCACAGGATGATGTTTTCCAGCTGTCAGCCCAGTGCAGGCTTCGCATGGGCTTGTTGGGACTTGGTACTCTGCAGAGATCGGGTCACTTTGAGTGGTCAGTGTAGAGAGCTGCCTTCACAAATAATCACAACACAGGAACATGAATAGCTTCATATGTGAGCATCCAAATGTTTGTGGTACTATAAGTGCATAGTTCTTGTGTGCAAATGACAGAAAATTTGAGGCTTTTGTATGATTCCTGGATAGTAGGGTTAATTTCAGTTGTAATTTTTGTAAAACAGGACTGGAAAACTAGCATACCTGTCAATGAGATTTTGAAAGTGGATGAGGCCTGATGTTGGCTGAGGGGGTGGAGCTTAGAGACAATATGTCAGGTTACTTTGGCAGATATAGTTTTTCACAACACATAATATCTATAAATGTATACAATGTTTCTATCTGCAAATTACATGTATACATATATGTCCGTAATATAATGATATCAGTGTTGATATTAGATACCTTGACTGAATTTCCTCAGCCAGTACTCGGTGTCTTTTCTCTTCATTAATTGCAGTGTCAAACTGGGACTGTTTTGCATGAGGTATTCATAAAATATTGATTAGCCCCATGCTGGCTGCTCCAGCCTATCTGCAATCACTAATGGAAACCAGCTTGCACAGGCTCGAGATCATGGTCCTCATATTGTAACCTTTCAGCACATGCAGTATTTTTTGTGACTGGCAAAACTGTTTCATTTTTAAATTTTACTGATGTCATCCATTGACTGAGGGCTCAGAATGTCACAACAGCAGTTTGAATTTATAGCTCTCCATCTTGGTTCTTGCTTGATCCTTGTTGTCTTAGCAGTTCATCAGTACAAAATGAGCAGTACAGGCAGAGTCCAAGGGAGCCAGGCAGAGCGAGGGAGACACAACCCATGTCAGGCTTGTGTTACTGCAGCACAAGCAAGTGTGAGGATGGAGAGCTGAGGGACTGCAGCATGTGAGGGAGGGGAGGGGCAGCACACACAGGAGCAGCGAAACCAAAGGGAACTGTGTGGGGGAGGGGCAGCACACACAGGAGCAGCAGTGAAACCAAAGGGATCAGTGTGGGGGGGAAGAAGGGGCAGCACAGGTAGGAGCAGCAGCAACACCAAAGGGAACACTATGGGGGAGGGGCAGCACAGGCAGGAGCAGCAATGAAATCAAAAGGAAAGGTGTGGGGGAGGGGATTTTACTGGTGCTGCAGGATCCATCTGAGTTGAAAGGCTGAGCCACACTCCCACACTGCCACAAATCATCCCTCCTCTCTGTCTCACTGGACAACTAGACACAGTGGGAAGAACCTTGTCAGTTATACCCTGACAATTGTACATAAAACATTGTTTCAATACATGTCTGGACTGTGCTTTCAGCAAGCTGATGCCAGACCCCCCGCATTGTAATGGCATGGCCGTTATTGTCTGCACACATTAATACAACACCCATGCATAACTATCTGTTTCACCTTGTAAGCCACTGAACTGCTCCCGCGGTGAGAATCTCTGCATGAGCATGCACTTCCCCTCCCCCTAATCACCGGCTCCCCCCCCCCCCTCGCAGCAGTGGCGGAGCGTGCGCTTGCTGGTCTGAGCTGCGCGAGCCAGTGCTTGTCTTTCCTCGAGAAGCAGAAGGAGCACAGCGACCAAGGGGAATGGTGTGGGCTGCTGGCTACCAGGGCTGGGAAGGTCCGATGCTCTGTGGTCCATTGTCTGCCTGCCTGGCCCCGCCTCAGACCGCCGACAGAGCCTCACCATCCAGCTCGCTCTCGGGCCCTCTCCTTCAGCAGCGGCTGCCGCTCCAGGTAGGACCCGTCGCATCCCAGCGACTTAGAACAACTGAGGAGTGAGTCAGTGACTCGCGTCTGTTCGTCTCTGGTGCAGTAGGGGTGTGGGGTGCCGTACTTCAGAGCCGGATCTCACAGCAAATGTGTCAGGAGCTTTGGGGAGGGTCATTCTCTGGCAAACAAAGATGTCCCCATTTATGGATCAGGGTAATATTTAGCTACTGGGATACAGTGCCAGTTGTCTACTTGTTAATTCTTAGCTTTATGTGTAGCATGTGCAGGTTTCTGTTTATGCAGAGAGCATCTCAGCAGGTTCCCACAGAAGAGTACCACACAGCTAAAGCAGACACTCTGTATTGTGCATGAATTGTTATGACTGCAGCATGCAGGCAGTAGACTGTGTCAGCAGTGGATCAAGGCAGGAGGAGGCTGCCATTCCCCTGTGATTCCCTGCTGATCTTCCTTCATTTGAGGGACAGAGGGATTATTTATTAATCATGTGCTGGAATAGTCCCTGAAACGTCTCACTCTAGAGCTCTTGTCTGTTTCTATTCCTGCCAGTGCCTCTTGGGTGTTACAGGAAGGAGAAGAGAAAATGCTCAGTCTTTAGTAGTAGGTGGAACCACACAGCACGCAAGCCTTGTTCCTGCTCAAGCTGTATTTGAAAGGATTACTGTTATGAAACAGTAATACAGACTTCTGGCATGGATACAGTGCTCCTTACTGGACTGTTACCTAATTTGTGTTTTGTAAGAGGAAAAATGCTCATACTAGCTTTGTAAAAATGAGTCATGCAAGGTCAGTCACGGCATCGTAAAGTTACATGATTAGTCATGTCATTTATTTACAGGTATAATTTCCATCTGTTCCAGTAATGTCTTTCATTAGTTGAGTTTGACTAAATGGGTCCTTGCCTGTTTAAAACCCTGCTAGAGAGATTGAGGCAATCCTTCATGTCTCCCTGTGTTTACATATGCATGTGTGTGCTGGTCTGTAAGGTGTGACCCCCGTATGGGTGTATATCATCCATCAGTGTGTAGGACACAACCTATTTTCACACAGGAATGGTGTGCAGCCTGTGTGTGTGTGTATGTGTGCTCGTCGGTGACGTGTCATATGATGTCTCATTCCAGCTCAAACTCCTCATTTCTCTGGCCACTCAGTCCAAAGAATAATAGAGCCTGCTTCTGTAGCTAGGCTAAATTTAGAAAGGATTTTTGCACTGCCAGAAAATCCACTTTAGTGATAAATCCTGTGTCAATGCTAAAACAGTGCCAACAATGTGCTGTAGATATATTTGCATTGATTGGTTTTCTCTGCAGTTTCATGGACTTCTGCTCTTCCCTTTGGTGCGGTGAGGAGACCAAAAGACCACAAAGATGTCCTCCAAACCATGCTGACATAGTTTGGTATAATGTCTGTCCAAGGAGCATAGCAGTAATAACCTACTCAGTAATGAGATGTGTGTGTGTGTGTGTGTGTGTGTGTGTGTGTGTGTAGCTGTAGGCTAGTTTTGATGATGATGCAGATATGCACAGCAGCTGCACAAAACAGACATCAATACAATTATAAATGTAGGTGCATCTAAGAGTTTGATGCCTTAATGTCTTTGTGCATTGCTTTAGGTGAATTCACTTGAGTTACGTCCATTGTAAGAGTTGACGTCAAAGTTGAGGATGGAAGGTTCAGCTTGTGCCTAATAAGGTTTCTCTGCAGTATTGTGCTTGTCCTTTATATGCATAATACAGAGATAAATCATGACATTTCTTGCAAGAGTTTTTCCTGCAGTCTAAAAAATGGGTGAAGCACAAATCCATTAAACTTTCTACAAACCTTTTATACTTGGAATCTGGGAGACCCTGCCAATGATTTTCCTTTTTAAGAACAGAACTTGGAGTATGGTCCATTGTTATGTCCAGCACCTTTATTGTTCCACCTTGGCCACAAGGTGCTGCTGTTTCTTCCGTTTTTCCCCACACGTTCACATTCCTTTCCACTTGAGGTTTCTTGGCTAATTCTATGATCACTAGCACCTGTATCACATCACCTACTCCTGTCTATTTAAACCCTGTCCTGTCATCTGTCCTCTGCCAGTTGTTGGATGTTTAGAATGAGTTTGTGTACATCTTGGCCTGTGTTAGTTATTTTGTATTATTTAATGTACCTTGGCCCCGTGTCTGCCCACTGCCAATTAAACCCTTCGGTGATTAGACTCAACCCTTGCCTCTGTTTCTCTAATCATGACATCCATAGAGGGTAATAAATAATACTTATACTGTTGACCATTTTTCTTCAAGTGCAATGAAAGTTTGTCCAGGACCTGACAAAATCAAAAAGCTGCACATGCGACAGAACACCACAGTGGTGCGCTGCTAGTATGTTTCCATAATATAAGATGCGTGACCAGTCGGAGAGAGAGATGGGTGCTGGGGAAGTGTTGGGCATGTCCTCAGTGATGTCACTGCGACATGGATGTCACGTGGGAGTTCAGCTGAAGCTGACTGTTGGGAGAAAAGTGAGACAGGGTGGAAATGGAAAATGAAATCCGTCATGAAGGCCTGGATCTCTTCCAAGTGTAATGTACACAGTGGAGGCAACTATGCTTCAAGGCCCCAACTAAATCAGTCAGTGTCAGCTTGTTCTCTATTGTACAGTGAAATTTAGTTATTTTCACAGGGGTGGGAACCATTATAAATGTGGAGACATATCTGTATTACATTTAAAGAAAGGTTCCCTCCACCATCTTTTATTTCATTCTAAACTGTAGTTATAGCAGAACTGTTAGTTGGCATGAATAAATGTCAACAAAAACAGGAAATCTACATCTACATAGTCCTATTTCTATGTGCATGTTTCTCTTCAAGTTATTTTAAATAAAGCTTTTTGTATTTTTTTTTTGTCCTCTGTTTAAAAGTATTTACCAACTGAAGTCTAACATAGAGAGTACCATGGCAGCATGAAAAATGTAACTCCAATATTATGGGTATGAATTATTATTACTCCATGAAGAGCATGAATTGAAAGTTGTGAGACAGCAGTGCCCCTTGAAGTGGAGGCTATCAGCCAGGGATGGTCCAGAATCCAGACAGCGAGCATCATGCGGCTGGACTGTGACTTTGAAAGTGCAGGCATGCTGGCTGACAAATCTCATTTGATGCATTGTTGTAAATGTGTAGCTGTTGCATTGCAGGAGGAAGGGCGCATGGCCGGCGTTCTGCCACGAAAGGATGAAGAGCGGAAACGAGAAAGCCAGAAGCAGGCTGCGCATAAGGTACGCTCGCTCACGCAAGTGTTGGAGTGCTATTTCTTCAGCTGCATGTCTGTCACGAAGCTGGGTGGAGATCCAGTGCTATGTCATTGAGGAAGCGTGGAAAGATGGGTGTTAAACCAACACAAATGTGTTTCCCAAAGAATTAACAGGTTTTCATAAGAGGTGCTGAAATCTTCAGGGGTTTAATAAGTAAATCCAGATGTACCATTACTACAAAATGGCTGAATCCACCCTAATTACAGCGTATCTGCAGTTAAAGGAAATTAGTTACGATGCCATGACTGTACCTAAGTGTAACAGTGAAGATGGGACTGTAAATGTTCCTCAGTAAGCTGACTTTGACATTAGTGCTCTGTGGGTGTTTAACTGTTTAGGAGCGTTTTACAGTTTAGGTTTTTTGTGTGTGTTTTTATAATTTTTTGTATAAATTTGAATGAAAGTGTGAATAGTGTAGGCCTTGTCATGGATTATTTAAATCCGGGCGATGCTGACCTGTTGTATGTTTAAACCATTTCACTGTACGTTACATGGTTAATCTTAAATCTCTACATTGTAGTGATATATTTGAGAGAGACTTGTAGTGTGGCAGTGAGGACTTGATATCAGTCTATTTTAGCTGGTGATTCTCCATTCCAAATTTTCTATTGGAACGGAAACAGGATGCAGGAACATATAACAATGGTGGGGAGAGAAAGGACCTTCTCTGTTGATTGACATCATTTTGGTTTTTGATTAATAGAATAGGCCAAAGATACAAATCAGCAACTGGTTTTGTGTGATTACTGATGGTGTGTGAGACGAGCTCCGAACACTCTTGGTTTTCTGCCCAGCTCTTTGTTTCCTATTTTCAGGGAGTCTGAGCATCACGTTAGGATGTAGTATGAGGGCACCTTGACTCTGCAAACTCTTCATCACTGCTGTCTGACCTCATCTTCCTGTTCACCTGATATCATTAGACCATTAACCCATCAGTCTTCTTGTTACCTGCTGGTTTTTACTATTAGC
This sequence comes from Chitala chitala, assembly GCA_025773905.1. Classification (NCBI taxonomy): domain Eukaryota; kingdom Metazoa; phylum Chordata; class Actinopteri; order Osteoglossiformes; family Notopteridae; genus Chitala; species Chitala chitala. The sequence continues at coordinate 4,448 of JABJVR010003394.1, read as the reverse complement.
TGTGGCCTGATGTAGGCTGGAAAGGCCTTGTACCTCAGCATAGCTGGGTGAAATTGTAGCCATTTGGGCAGGACATACAGTATGTCTGTCCCGTTGTTCGATTCAGCTGTATGTGAATAAGCACCTGTTGCTATGCTGTTAACATACATGTATTCCTCTTTCTCAGTACCTTCAGCTTTCTTACTCTGTCATTAAATACACTATATTACCAAAAGTATTGGGACACCCCCTCCAAATCATTGGACTCAGGTGTTCCAATCACCTCCATGGCCACAGGTGTATAAAATCAAGCATCTAGACATGCAGACTGCTTCTACAAACATTTGTGAAAGAATGGGTCAATCTCAGGAGTTCAGTGAAATCAAGCGTGGTACCGTGATAGGTTGCCACCTGTGCAATAAGTCTGTCCTTGAAATTTCCTTGCTACTAAATATTCCACGGTCAACTGTTAGTGGTATTATAACAAAGTGGAAGCAACTGGGAACAACAGCAACTCAGCCATGAAGTGGTAGGCCACGTAAAATGATAGAGCGGGGTCAGCGCATGCTGAAGTGCACAGTGCGCAGAAGTTGCTAATCGGATGGACGTGTCTGGGTTTGGCTGTTGCCAGGAGAACGGTACTTGCCTGACTGCATTGTGCCAAGTGTAAAGTTTGGTGGAGGGGGGGGGCAATTATAGTGTGGGGTTGTTTTTCAGGGGTTGGGCTTGGCCCCTTAGTTCTGGTGAAGGTAACTCTTAAGGTGTCAGCACAAACACCAAGACATTTTGGAAAATTTCATGCTCCCAACTTTGTGGGAACAGTTTGGGGATGGCCCCTTCCTGTTCCAACATGACTGCGCACCAGTGCACAAAGCAAGGTCCATGAAGACACGGATGAGCGAGTTTGGGGTGGAGGAACTTGACTGGCCTGCACAGAGTCCAGACTTCAACCCGATAGAACACCTTTGGGATGAATAAGATCGGAGACTGAGAGTCAGGCCTTTTTGTCCAACATAAGAAACCTCAATATTGAACCCTACTGACTAAAACTGGGATGCCATTAAAGTTCATGTGCATGTAAAGGTAGGCGTCCCAATACTTTTGGCAATATAGTGGAGGTTTACTAAATTGTCATATTTGCCCAATGTTTTTGTTTGTTTGTTCTTATTAGTTTTAAGTAGCAACAGATACAGTGTGTGGAAATACAGATCACCGTAGCTTGATTATGATTTGACTTCACAGAGACTCCCTCATTAATACACATACCTGTGCAGTACTTTAGATATACAGTGTCTGCTCTAGTAAAATTGCCTGTGAGGCAGTTTAGCTACAGAGAGACTCCCTCATTAATACACTTACCTGGGTGGTACGTTGCCCAAACAAAGACCTTCCAGTAATAGCGTTTGCTTTTGTATGACAAATTTTTGGCTCCCTGTAGTTAAAAAGGGCTTGAACTAAACATTGCAGTTGATGCGTATTTGACGCCAGGCATGATGTCATAATGTTTGACAAGAAGGAGCTCATTTTTATTTTTAGTTTTGGAGACCAAGGAAATAGTTTGGGCTTATTTTTCCTTTTCTAGGAGATGTGTCCTTGTTACAACAACATGGCCTGTGTCTGTTCTCTCTACCTGTAGCTATGACCCGGGAACATTTCCAAGACAAACAGAGGGGATTACGTTTCAGATAGCAATAAAACTGAGCAGAAACACATCCCTGTATCTCAGGCTGGTTTGCGTTTCACGATATTAATGCACGAATGACAGTTTTAAAAAAAGTAATGTTAAGGACTGCAGAAATAATTGCTGTCAGTTTATCAATGTTTAAACTATGTTGATATTATAGCACATTCAAATGTTGGCAAAAATGTTTTTGACATCATGGACAAATCTGCTGGGTTACCTTAGAGTTATACAGTATAAACACAGTTTGTTTATAATGCCCTAGATACATTGAGCCAATTTCTAACTTGTTTTGAACTTTAGATTTGTGAAACATGTTGTGCTGTAGGCTTATCTGAATGTCTTCTGTCTTCCATGGACATTATATTATGAGCAACAGCATTATTACTGCACTCCAGTCCATATGTGCTATAGGTAGAGGTTTCAAGATGCTAGTTTCATACTTTTTTTTAATCTGAACTGTTTGATCGGTAAACGGGAAAATATTTTGAGCAGAAGAGTTGGGTGTAATGATTGTGAGCATGGTGGTACTGGAGAGCAGCTGGGCAGTGTTGGTATGTGTATGAAGCTCCTTGCACCTCTTTTCTAGGAGAAGCGGCGCCAGGCTATCCGCAATGCTGCACAGCAGTGGGAGGGCTTCAAGGCCTGCTTGGAAATCCCAGCACACAGCAGCTTCAGGGATGAGGCCAGCCCAGAGCACTGTCCCACACAACCCAATGGACTCACCCAGCAGGCCTCCCCAGAGGAGCCCAGGTTTGTGCAGTTTTCTGGACTTGGGGGAGGGGAGGCAGGAGGGACTTCAGGATGGGGCTGGGAAAACTCCAGAAAACTCAAAAAAAAAAATTTTCTACCTCCTTCTCTTCTCAGGCAAGCATGTCAGACTGGAGTGTCAGAAAAGCCAGGAGGTGGCACTGAGAACAGAATTCGTACCAGCCGTCCGAACAGCCCACGAGACCCAAGGTACTGATACAGGCCCCCCCGGTGCCCCCATGGTTGAAAAACATTGCTAAAGTGCCCTTCGGTGAAATCTTTTTGAAATCGAGTGTAATGGCTACCTCTCACAGGGGCAAAAAATGATTTAGTGCTGTCTAGGGTGCTCCCTTTATGTGACATAGTATGATGATATGCCCTATAAAGAGAGAAAATGTGATGAAAGGTTTTAATGAGTGTCCTTCCAGTGGACAAAATGTGAAGCAGTACCCTATAAGGTGCCCTTACAGTGGTCTAACTGGGCTCTATGGGTACCCTTCCAATGGAAAAGGGTGCCCTTTCCAGCAGAGAAAATGGGATGCAATGCTGTAAAGGGTACTCCTATGCGGTGAGACAGCATAACAAAGTGCCCAGACAGGTACCCCTTTAGTGGATAAAATACGATGCAGTACAATATAGGGTGTCTGTTCATGTGTGAGAATGTGGGGCCTTGTCCTAAGGGATGGCCCTCCAGTGGAGAAAAAGTGATGTAGTGCCATATAAGGTACCCCTACCATGGGCAAACTTAAGGTGCCTTTAAGGAAGTTGGCCTTCGAACTGAGAAAACACAACAAGGTTCTTGTAATAAAATAAAATAATCTAAATCCATCAGCAGAAGCATTAGTTCATCCCCCCAGGCCCACAAGTGGGGGTCACTCCACAAGATATTCAATTTCACCCCCTCTCCTGCTTTTAGGTTATTTTTTGCTACCCCCATTCAGCTCAACTTCAAATTGCTCCTGCCACCCTTGTGCTTAAGAATGAAGACTACTTCACCATACATAACGTGCTCTTCTGCCAACACTGAGGGGGGAGTATATGACATGCAATCGGTGCCCTTTTTTTGGCCCTGTCCTTCAAACAGCCTGAGTTCGCCCCTACATACGGGGACAGACTGTGCGTTTGTCTGTCAGAGCTTCCACTGCACTCCATTCATTTTTTTTTCCAACTCTTATTCTAGAAATTGACTCTTGTTACTTTCATTTCGTAAGTTCTCAGTTCTATTGTGTCTGTGTTACTCATCCAACCCCCTCAGTTTTCCCAATAAAAGGTGATGTAACCTGCTATAGGGGCTGATCTGCCCTACACACATCACAGTGATGTTGCAGAGGGACACGAGGACAAGAGAGTCCCCATGTACCAATTGCGTTTACAGTATGTTATTCTGAGCAATGACAAAGTGCACAGTGTCACTCAGTAGGGACAATGTGTGTGAGAAAGCACATTGTTATCTGTATTACACATTAAATAGTCTGTAGGCTGCTTGGAAATTGAGTGGCACTGATCTAACATCTGTGACTGGCTGACAAAACCACACAAGCTGTTACTTTCTGCATTACGTATTTTCTGTGAATAATATAGTAAATGATCTTTTAAAAAGTGTTTAAAGTATGTATTATATTGTTATAGTGACAGAGGCCTCTTATGTGCCCTAACATGTGAAGGGAAATGCATGAGCTAAATTGAAAATTATATCATGTTGTAAAAGACATAATACTTTCAGTGGGGGGGAAAAAAACAGAATATCTTCAAATATACTTTAACAGACCTAAGAGTTTTACATGTTTGTATGTGAGTGATGAAATATGAAAATTTACACATTCATTCCACAAACGATGTGTGTATGCAGGTGAACAGAGTTGGGATGTGTGTGTGTCTGTGAGAGAGTGCGTACGCATGCTTGTGTGCATGTGTGTGTGTGTGTCTGTGAGAGAGTGCGTACGCATGCTTGTGTGCATGTGTGTGTGTGTGTCTGTGAGAGAGTGCGTACGCATGCTTGTGTGCATGTGTGTGTGTGTGTCTGTGAGAGAGTGCGTAC
>JABJVR010003393.1:0-12810 GCA_025773905.1 Chitala chitala | reverse complement strand
GGAGGGGCACAGTGCGAGCGTGTCTTCACTTCACGAGAGAAAGGGAGGGGCACAGTGCGAGCGTGTCTTCACTTCACAGCTTTTATTGAAGTGTCTTGTGGGCAGGAGTGTTTACAGAGGGATGCTTGTACACGCTGACACTGTGAAAGGTGGTGTTGTGTTGCAGCCTGTTAGTGTAAACACGGTTGCTGCTCCTGGAAGCCATGCTGTTCACACGACGGTGCCGATATTGCTTATGTGTGCTGATATAAGGAGCGTTTGTTTTGTTATTAACATTTTAAGGTTTTTTTTTTTTTAAGAATTCAGATTGAACCGGCACTAACCATTTCTCCCCCTCGCTCTTTCTGTGTACCCCTCCCTGCCCTCAGTTCCGTGTTTTCACAGCACCCTTTCACAGGGTAGGATTTGCAGACTTTTGGCTGGCTGACCAACTGAACTCCTTGGTAGTGGTTCTGATGGATCTTGAGTACCTGGTCTGCTTCTATAGCTTCGAGCTCGATTGGGCAGAGAACAAAGGACTGCTTCAGACCACCGCAGGTGAGGGTCGAGCGCACAGGATGATCAGAACTTCTGTGGGATGTGGTTGGTTTTCAGTTGATATGTAGTCGGTGAAAGAGTTTATTGACTAATAGTGTTCCGTGGTTCAGTTCGTGTGTTCGAAACATTACTTTGTGCTGATTTGCTATTCAATGTTGAAAACAAGATATAGATTTTTAAAAAGAATACAGTTAATTTATGCTTATTGCTAATGTCTGAAATAATTTTTGTGCCCTTCAGGTGATGCCGTGTGCCACAATTACTCGTACGGTGTCCGTGCCGTCATCCAGTGTCTGCCGGCCTGGTTCCGCTTCGTACAGTGCCTGCGTCGTTACCGTGACACCAAGCGTGCATTCCCACACCTGGTCAATGCCGGGAAGTACTCCACCACCTTCTTTGTCGTCACCTTTGCTGCGCTCTACCGTACCCACAAAAGTAAGAGGGAGCCCGTGCATGGTTGCAGCATGTGACACAAAGGGTCAGAGGTCAAACTGGAGCACATGGTTACTGATGTTTAAGGGGAGGGAGAAGCAAAAGGATGTTTCCAAGGCTTCTGGTGGTTTTCAGCACTGGCTAGGCTGGGTTCCTGAGGTGTCATGCTCATTGTAAAGGCCTCAAGCACGACAGCCTGGTTTCACATTACATGGTTGAGGGCACGACAACTAAACCTTGACATTAGATGCGATGTTGCCATTCTCGTGGAATCCCTAGATTTACAATCATACTATCAGGGAGGGCATTTTTCTTAGTGACACACAAAAGGCAAAAGAGGAAAAATGTTACTAAAGAAAAAAGTTTTCTCACTTTGGCATGTACACATATCAATGGAATATTATGGAGCTGCTGATTGGAGAGGGAACGACTAAACTGTGAGTGACGTCATGAGGTCATGGAGAAGGACACAGCTGCATTTTATCTGCCAGGCAGACCTGGAGTGAGATCAGCTTCTTGTTCTAAAGTGACAATGGCGATACAGATAACATGGCGCATTTGTGGCTTCTTTGTGTATGTGTGACCTGGGAGACAGAGTGAAGCCTTTGCAGCTCAGGCAAAAGTCGACACATATGAATTTATGGGTAATGGTACTTAAATGTTGCATTGAAACGTCCAACCATTCCTGGTGTTTTGCTGTGAACACACATGCCCTTTTCTGTTCATTACCTCTTACTGTAGCAGATAAACGTGTGCATCTCGCACAGCCAGTCTGCTGTTTCCTGTAAGAAAACGCCTGTTCTGTCTCCCCGCATGTCAGCATGCTGGCGAAGTTGAACATGAGCTGTTTTCAGTGGAGTTTTTATCAGTAATGAGTGATGGATAACAAGGGCAGCAGAGGATGTCAGGAACAGAATTCACTGGAACAGAGTGCTCTGCAGTCAAAAGCAGCGGGTGTCTCTCTTAAACGGTAACAAGAGCCCAGCCAGAGTCTTTATAATCACTACAGGTGTTTTATAGCCAGAGTAATAGTGACTTAAACCCACATATTAAAACAGGATCGAGTCCACAGAGTTGGCCACCAAGTGGTAGACCAGGATTTGGTTTCTGGCCAGTACTGTGTCTCTTCCAGTTATGGGTAAATAGCATAACTACATTGTCAGAACGTTACAAAAGGCTAATGCTAGAGGACTGAACTTAAAATAAGTCTGTACTGCTGCCCTAAGGTGATGTTTGATTTTGTAGAGATTTTACAGTCCCCCTGGGGGGGGGGGTCCACTCCTTTCAAATAAAGTTGTCTTGCCAAATATCCAGTGTACATCAGAGTGACACTCCGAGTTTCCAGTTTACTTTTTTTGTTAAAAGAACTTTTTTTAACCAGTATGTTTCTCTGCCTAGAGAAATCTGAGCTGTTAAGGAAATGCTGAATTTGGATTAAGAGAGGTAAAGGTAATGACCTTAAGGAATTGGACTGCTTTTTTGGGGCTGCTCTCAGCCCAAATAGAGTGAGGCTTCGCACTGGCTGCCTGAATGCTCCTGATAAACTGCTGTCCACTTGTTGGAGGCCTTTAGCCACAGGCCAGAAGTGTCTATTCTGAGCACATGATGGCATTGTAGCGGCTACTGCCCTCTTCGTTTGTGCAGATAAATTTTCCCGTTTGAACACAATTGCACAGTGCCTGCTGCCTCAGCCCTGATTCATGCCTGTGAAATGCTAGGCTGACTACATCATGTGCTAATTGTAACACCAAATTTTTGTTTCTTGTATACAAGTACTGTGAGTTTTACCGCAGTTCATCTGGGATGTCTCAAGGTTGCAATTGCAAACGAACCTTGGGAGCTATTTAACATTTTACTGCTGCCAATACAGCATTGTGTGTGTGTGTGTGTTGTGTAAAGTATAGACTTTTCATACATTTTAAATTAAGATGGCTGCTTCCTTTACAGCATTGCCTGCTGAACTTAATTTTGAACCTACTTTACGTACTGCATTTTGGTTTTGCTTGTAACCATGTCCCTCCAGGGTGAATTTTGCATCGATTCAGTTTGGCCACAAACATTTGAACTACTGTCGCCATCTAGTGGTCATAATAGCAATAGACGAAATAAAAAATCTGAAATAAAATAATCTATCTTATTTTATTGTCTCACTCTACCATGTAGATAAGCTGTTAAAAATTGACTGTAAAAAGATTAATTACTTTCTCATTCTACTGCTCAGACCATGCTACACTCTGCTGCTGTTCCCCTTACCAAGAGCTCTTGTATGTCTGTGTTGGCACATTTTTTATCAGTTTGTCACGGTCAGTTTTATTTATACAGCACATTTAAGCACAACATTGTTGACCAAAATGCTGAACAATAAGCAGATAAGACATTATGGACAATAGAAGCTAGAGAAAATACAGTGGCAAAATTAAAATAAACAACATAACAAATAAATAGAATAAAGCATTAAGAGCGGAAAATAAGATAGTGATAAAATAATAAAACCCGTAGCTGTACCGTTTTGTTTCTTCACGCCCTTCCTCCTCTTTACCCCTGTCAGCCAACAGCGACCCGGACACCCACGTGTTTTTCTACTTGCTGATCGTGTTCTTGGCGATCAGCTCCTGCTACACCCTCATTTGGGACCTCAAGATGGACTGGGGCCTGTTTGACCGAAACGCTGGGGAGAACACTTTTCTGAGGGAGGAGATTGTCTACCCGCAGAAAGTAAAGCTCCAGAAATGTCACTTCTACCCCTGCGCTTTTCGTTAACCCTAACAGCTGCTGTTCATGACTGACTTGTTAATGCAGTTGCACATCGATTGTTTCATCTTAATTGTTTTGTTCAGAGATACAACAGGAAGGTGATTTGAGATTTTCAAAGAAGCCATTGGTTGATGTCTGTACAGTAATATGTTAACTTCCATTGATAAATTAATTTGGACTTTGAAAAGCCAGTTTTTCGATACCTTTGCACCTTTTCAGATGCGTTTAGAGTTTTTTTTGTGCTTGTCAGGCTTATTACTACTGTGCCATAGTGGAGGACGTGATCCTGAGGTTCGCCTGGACCATCCGGATTTCTCTCACCACCACAGAAATTATCCCATTCGCGTCGGACATCTCATCCACCGTACTGGCACCGCTGGAGGTCTTCAGGTATGATGGACCCATGCAGAATTCAGGTGTACCGTTACATGCTTATTGCGATTTACCTTTGTGGGTTTTTTTTAACAGTGCACAGCATGTGGATCGTCTTCTGCAGAGACATAGTGCGCTCTTGCCATGTGTCTGTCAGTGTTGTTCTCATTCAGCTCGCCCTCTCCTTCCGTCCTGTCACAGACGCTTTGTGTGGAACTTTTTCCGGCTGGAGAACGAGCACCTGAACAACTGTGGTGAGTTCCGTGCGGTGCGGGACATCTCGGTGGCACCACTCAACGCCGACGACCAGACCCTGCTGGAGCAGATGATGGACCAGGAGGACGGCGTGCGCAACCGGCAGGGCAAGAAGAGCTGGAAACGAAGTTACAGCATGTCTCTACGGCGCCCCCGTCTGGCCTCACAGTATGAATGCTTTTTTTTTTTTTTTTTTCTTCTCCTCTTAATACCTTAACAAGTGTGTATGACTTAGTCTCCACAGTATAGCACATCTTGGTGTTACTGAAGATATGTAGGTTCCAGACCTTGACAGAGGCCCCACCTGTACCCTAGGAGAAGTGGTGTGTTACATGAATACAAACGGTGGTCTTGGCAACATTCCTGCTTTTCTTTCTGAAGTCTCTGCCTCCTCCCACAGGTCCAAAGTGCGCGACACAAAAGTGCTGATAGAAGACACCGACGATGAGGCCTTCAGCTGAGCTTCATGACTGCCCTAGCCATGCCCTCTCGTCCTTCTGATCAGTCCGTCACAGAGCTGCCTCTCCGCACCTTATATGCGCGCGCACACATTCAAGACACACACACTACCTACTGCACGCACACGGACCCCATACTTGATCCAACATACGAGAAGACGGACATGCAGCGATCTGTTTTCCAAGCTCCGTTAACAAAAGACGGCAATATACATAGATGCACTCCAGGGATTTTACTTCTCTCTTCCTGATTTTTTTAAAGACTTTGTTTGGTTTAAATATTTGTTCTTTGTTTTGCCAAGTTTTTTCTTTGTAGCTCAGTATACAGTATGTACAAGAAATGACTGTGCAAATATTTATGTATATATCGGGATTGAAAAAAATATTGATAATCCAAAAATAGATGATATGAAGGAGAGGGGAACTGGACAATGAGCAGGTTCGACCTGGATGTTGTACTTCTTTGTGTCGTTGTATTATGTTGCGTGTACAGCTGTGACTGTGTCCGTGTACACATGCAATCTGAATGTGTTTTTTTTTTTTTTTTTTTTTTTTTTCCTTTTTTCCTTCATTATTTATAAAATGATGAGTATGGCTTGAATGTATGTGCAATGATGTCAAAATGTTAAAGATGGTTTGGTGTAAGGCTTCTGTTTTTGAGAATCAAAGTCCTTTCAGGTGTTTAAAACCCTTCAGTAGCCTTGGAGAGTTAGCCACATTTGTACTCAAAAGCCCACGATAGCTACAGATGCCAAAGAAAACTCCAGACCAAATAAGCTTCTGGCATGGCTAATGGTTTTTTTTTTTTTCCCAACAATGTCATTCACTTTGGGTGAAGCGTGTCCAAGGAAGTAACTTCCTTAGAAACTCACAGATTTCAGATAATGACCCATTTCTTTATACCAAACTGACTCCTCACATGTCATACACCAACCTGAGAACCTCTACATTGTGCGTTAGTTCACTGGAAGCGATAAACTTCATAGTCTTAGACGGTCTTAGTCACAGACAGATGGACTTGTTAAAATGTGGTAGCTTGTTGTTTGTGAGAAACGGTCTTAAAACATCTGATAGTGTAGGGCGTAGACATTTAGTGTTCGATTTCAGTTAGTGGGTAGCTCCATTGGGTCCCATCAAAAGTCACATCCTGTAATTTTGCATTCTTCTCATAACGCTGAGACACTTTCATTGGCACCTGACTTAGAAATGTGAGGACCAGACGTTCCAGAGAGTTTTGCTGGTTGTCTATTTTTTTTTTTATTTTATTTATTTATTTTTTTTTTTACGTGGCTGAAAGCATTCCCCTTGCCGTGTGCCAGAGTGTCACGCTCTGCTGCAGCTCCCAATCCATCTGGAGTTCAGCATTTTAACTAAATGTCTTCAGCATCAAACTTGTGCTAGAGGGTGCTACACAGCAAACACACTGGCATATTTATGTGTAATACCAGTTCAATCTGTCTGTAGGACACAGTATTTACATCTTACGGTTTGTCTGCCCCCCACCCCCCTTGACATTTTAAATAGGGACCAATAGCATATTCACCCTTGTGAGGCAGCGTTGAATTTGGACATTCAGAAGATCTCTATACATTATTAAGGTCAGATACTTTTTCTTGTATAAGTCAACCTGCAATAACTGAATGTTTGGGTGATGTGTGAAGTTAAAATATGTAATACAGTGTATTTTCCCTTGTTTTCTGAAATTTGCTCTTTGCCATCTGAAGAGTTTTAAACACCTAAGGGAGAATATGTTTGACCAAAGGGCATTCTTTGCAGTAAGTTGTAAGAATTGACAGGAAAAGCAGGAATTATCTTCCTAATACCTGGACTTGAATGTTTCACGCTTGTCTTTTTGGCTGCCTGTTTTGGATAGAAGGCAGAAAGTACATTTGATAATTAATACTTTAAAACAGTAAACACTTTTTCAGTAGACAAACTGGTCTCTCCAACTATTGGAGACCACACAAGGTTAAAGATGGTTTGGAACACCGATGGGATTAAACGGGTAATAAAATCTCCACATTAGTGGAGTCTGTACACCCACCGTACTGATGTTTGTTGCTGATGTATGTAGATTAATATATTTTCATGCATGCATAGCTACTTAGACTATTGTCATAGATCTCAGTGTCAAAGAGTCACGTGGTCCATACATGGGCATTTTGCCCTTTTGGTCGCTCAGACGATCGCTAAGAATGTCCCGTTGTGTGTCGAGTATGGAAAAGGCACAGCGTGAAATGTCAGACAGGACATACTGGAGTTTCTCTCCATGCTCTAATATCTAAAAGACTATAGAACAGGAAGGAAAAGGCTTTTGTCACTGCAAGGCAAATGTAGTGTCACCTGTAATGGAGACCACACTAGAGATAGGGCAGTTTTTGTGATTTAAAATTTCTTTTTTTTTTTTTTAAATTGCATTAACTACTGCCTGGGTTACAGATTCAGATTCTCTGGGGTTATATTGTGCACATCTAAAATGTTACATTTGGTGGGGCAGACTGTTAGTGGAGTTGTTCCTGGTTAACAATCCCAGTAGTGTTACATTAGCTGCCTATTGAATGATTTTCTTACAAAAAGAATACAGGGAATGAACTCCTATCTCAGGAGCCTGTCTCGTCTTACTGGTGGACAGGAGTACATGTTTGTGTTTGACTGTTTGAAGCTAACATCTACATATGTGTACACTTGAGTACATGTTACATGGCCAGCATTCAGCAATTTGTACAAGAGAGATGGTACCATACAGGAATGGAGCTGTATAACATTGTGATGTGTGTTCAACATACTGAACACATATTGGTGACCCTGTAGCCTTACTGTTTTCACCTGACTTCTCCACTAAATGTTCCAGTCAGTGTCAGTTTACTTCCCCTTGCTACCGTTGCTGATCTCAAGTTTGCAGATGTTTCGGCTCCATTCCTGTTTGTTGTCATGTCAAGGGGGTTGATTGAAGTGGACTGAACATTCCATTTTCATTGGGTTTGTAACTTGCAAGAACTCTGTTGCTAGAGTTTTAGACCAATGATTATTTAATTTTTGTGAGCACTGTTATGTAGGTCAGTCAAGCTTTATTTTTCATTGTTTACCTTGTTGACTGTTGCTTTTTTCCTCAACAATTTTCATGCATTGGTTAACGATGCACATGTGGAGGGGGGGGGTCCAGACATTGCATTTTGTCTTAAAATAAATTTTGAAAATGCCATCTGCTTTCAAAATGGATGAAAACCATTGCCGATACCTGGAAATTACATAAAACACTCCCTCTGTGTTCTTTCACTTCCAAGCACAAACTCTGTCTGACACTTTGGATTTGGAAGGACATTAACAGAAAGGAAAATTTCTTGCTGTTGATTGTGCTGTCATATGTTTTGACTTTTGAGCAGGTTCTGAAAAATCCAATTTAATAGTTTTATTCATCGACAATAATCCACAGAATGGGATAATTTTTCTTCACGTATTTTATGAGGAAACATGTTAAAGGAAGAATTAATCTAAATGATGGCTTTAGAAGGCATGGCTTTGAGTAAGACTGTCACTGTATTTTATTCAGCTCTTTGTAGCGTTCTGCTTTCTAAGATTCACCAATGCAGACGGTGATCTGACACTGACTACGCATCCGTGCTTGTGTTTCCAGTCATAATGTGTAAACATGGATTTCAGAATCTCTCCATAAGTGAAAATACTGCACCTCACCAGGGCTGCCAGCCTTGCCCTTAGAGGCCACTTCACTTCAGGCGATCATTCCATTACATTGTAAGGCAATATTTGACAACCGCAACACAAGTTTGTTTCTCAAATCGGCCTACACCAGTTCAGCCACTTTGACCATTTCACGTGTCCCATGTTGCTGTTACCTACTTGTTACTGCTTTGTCAGCTTTCATCGTTATGCTTTCTTTTATTTTAAGTCTGTTTCAAATACTTTAATTATGCGAACGCATAATTAAAACAAGCTTGTGCCTAGTAAATTGTTTTACATTTGTAGTCTAAAATGTTTCATTGTTGGTCCAGTTTGTCATTATTACCCTGTAGTTTTATATCTGTGACATTATTTTTTAATACAAATACAACCGATCAAATTACTTGAATGCATGATCACTCCTGTTGACTATAATTTTCTTTGAAATATGTGCATCGTTAGGACATAGTCAGCACAGTTTATGACCAGTATCTATTTTCGAAATCTAAGTGCTGGGATTTTTTTTCTGTATCCATTTGCTAAAGAAACTTATACTGATCTGTGGAGAATCCAATCAGTTCTCACTGAAGTGACGGTAAAGTAGGGGTTTTAAAAAGCTGTGGGGGCGGAACGTGAAAAAGACGAGAGTCACTGAGACACGGGTCTATTTGAAGTGTATGCCAGATATGTGTAATTGTATTATATCCACAATCATTTATTTGTGTATCAGCGCTACTTTTGCTTCAATGTTGTAGTCTTTAAATCTTGTCTTAATTTTTAGAGTGATTGTGTAAGGTATGGACGTTAGACTGTGCTTTTAAAATACCTGAAACCATTGTTGATTTAAGATGTACAATCTTTAATTTATCCTTAAATTATCCTTATTGTCTCTTTTTGTAGCCTATAGTTTGTAAAAGTTCGGTGTGTCGTGCTCAGTCTGATTTGTATTATGTATGACATTTTTGGTGGTTCTGTCACATCTGGGTTTTATAAACCATGCTTATTTTTTAAAATTATACCATGAGTTTTATTGTTTCTTGATGGAAAGGGGATGTTTATATTCGGCTTTTAGTACATTTTAGTATAAAGCCATGTATGTCCTTGTGTGTCGGTAGAAATTGTTTTACCCATAAGTTTCATACCCCTGGCAGACACCCAGAACAGGTAACTTTGGGTACTGATTAATATAATAAATGCTATTTTCTGTGGTAACAAATAGTGTACTATTCTGCGTACTATTAATAAATAAAAGACAAGTTTTGTATAATCAGTCATGTTTTCTCAAAATTGTGAATATTTTTTTCTGCCATGGGTGTGTAAATTTATCAGCGGAATTATGTAACCGATTGCAACACCGACCTAGAGCATATTTAACGCACGGCATGCATATGAAGTTGTGCGTGTATTATCGGTATTTTGTACTTTTAAAATCGTATGAACGATTTTTTTTTTACCCGTCAAAGACCATGTATATATAAACACGACTGATACATTTCTTAAGGTGTTTTAAAAAACGATGTCGACCTACGAGCACAGCGTGACTTGTTCGTGTACTGAATATATAATGACAAATGATGGTCCTTATGTGGCACGTTGCTCGTGTTAAGTGTATGCGAGTGTGTTCATTTATTGTGCCCGATGTGATTATTTCAAGACGCAAAACGAGAAGTCTACGGCCAAATGTTTGTTCTTAACACAACAGAAACTGAAATCTGACGTGTGTGGAGCATGCTCACACGTCACGTTAAACAAGAGGCGGGGGGTGTGGTGTGATCTTTCTTTTGGATGCATGTGGGCCGATATTACGTCGACACCGTTTACGGGAATCTGTTTTTTTTATGCTCAAAGATGGCGTTGGTAAAGTGAATGGAGGAAGCTTTTCACTCGTGGGAAGTTGGTGCTGTTTTCTTTCCTGTGTTTTCATTCATTTTCTTTCATGGATGCGTGCCGTGATTAAGCTTGTAGTTATCTCACTTTACATCTGAATTAGCAACTGCGATGGTAATATGACACAGGATAAAAAGAAGAAACGAGCGAATCGCACTCTAACGCTTGCGAAAAAAATTATTATTAAGGATGGAGGAACAGTAAGTATCGTTTCCTTAATGATGTTCATGCACTATCGTTGGTTTTTTACACGAGACAAACTGCACATGAGCAAGCTTTAAAAATGTGATCGACTTGTGTACTTTACTCAAGTAATCATTTAATTCGTTTCCTGTGTTTGTCGGAGTAACTACCTGATATTTTCGACATTTGTGGGCCCATTTTGTAACTGACATGGTTATACAGAAGACCTAACCGTGTCTATATATGAGAATTGGTTAATTTTAATACAGGTTTTTCTCTATGCATTTCACCGTGTGATTAATTAAAGCTCCGTAAATGAGGTTAAACCGGCAGTATGACATTTTCGGTTCTTGGGCTAGAAGCATCGATACTAAAGTATCCAGCCCACGATGCACGGAAATCCCACGCAACGAAATGTATGCAATGTTTTCTTTTAGTTCACACGATTTGTTGCTTCCGCAGGCGCAAGGAATTGGGTCTCCAAGTATTTACCACGCACTTGTTGTCATCTTTTTGGAATTCTTTGCTTGGGGTCTGCTCACAGCACCCACTTTAGTGGTAAGGTTTAATCGGTATTAGTCTGAAATTACCCTCATTGCTAAGATTACAGTTGTTAGTCTTTTTGTGCTCTTTGGATATCCACGCATGTGGAGCTTCGTTTTACATGAGATTTCCAAACAGTAATGTCACTATCATCATGAACTAAATGTTTTATTTATTTATTTTGAGCACAATTATGTTCTTTGAATTAATAATTACTGATTGTGACATGTATTTTGAAATTACTCTGGTATAATTAGCATGATTGTAAGTGTTTTGCCTTCACATTAACCTTGTTTTTTTTTTTTTTTTCCCTCTCTCATTTCCATCTCAAGGTTTTACATGAAACATTCCCAAAGCACACGTTTCTGATGAACGGTCTAATACAGGGAGTTAAGGTAAGGCATTGCTTAAATGGCACTTAAAAGCCAGGACCATGTCACTTAAGGTGTCCATTGGAGGTCACCTGAGCAGTTGTCCTTTTCATGTTCAGGGTTTGCTGTCTTTCCTGAGCGCCCCGCTGATTGGTGCCCTTTCGGACGTCTGGGGCCGCAAATCCTTCCTCCTGTTGACGGTCTTCTTCACCTGTGTGCCCATCCCACTTATGAAAATCAGCCCCTGGTGGGTTAGCTTACCAGCATGTTTCACACCCACACAGCAAACCTTTTTTCTAAAGCAAGTCAGCACAAGTGTCTAGTGCATGCTGAATATGCATCTTGTGGAGATGAGTGATACATTTTCTCTTTGAAGTTGGATTACACTTTGCAAAAATCCCTTGGCTAAATGTGTCCCACTGTATCTTTTGCATTAGCGACACTGTGGCTGTTTTGTTTGACTTAATGGTGGTAGGGGTTTAACTGTGGCCGCAAAGCAGCTGTGTAACGCAAACTCCTGTTACGTTCTAGTTTTCTGTTTGCACCAAGCTCTGAATGTGGCGCTGCATGAATATCATCTCTGTGTCCCAGGTGGTATTTTGCTGTCATTTCCGTGTCTGGCGTGTTTGCAGTCACCTTCTCTGTGGTGTTTGCGTACGTCGCTGACATCACTGAGGAGCACGAGCGAAGCACAGCCTATGGGCTGGTAAGTGCCGACCTTCTCTCTTGCTGAACTCTTAACAGAACAGAATAGTGCAGACTTCATTTTCCTGCGCATAATCATCAGTGCCCTGTAGTTTATTAGTGAATTTGACTAAATAGTGCACAAAAGCTGTCTTCTTTATTTGTGTCCTGGAGTTGTTTAGGGTTTTTGGCATCAGTAGTACCCCTAAAGCCCTTCATGTTTACTTTAAGACCAGCTTTGCTGCTTACTCAAGCAACTGTTTAATCTAGTTTTTTCTTTGTTTGATTTGTAGCTGAGTCATGCACCAAAATATCATGACTGTGCAAAAACTTGAAGTAGTCAGTATCTGTTTGTACAAAATTAAAATAGGTATGTCTTGACGAACAGTTAATGAGGCTGTTGATAACCCTCGTAGTGTAGGACCTTCACAGGCGTAAAATGGAAATATCAATTGTGATAAAATTTAAATACTTACCCTGTGGAATGTCATTATGATGAAATAATATGAGGAACAATTTCAGGAATTGTTTTTGTGTCCTTATTAAATAAGTTGTAAATCATGGCATTTAAGATAATCTTCCCAGTTTGCCTTGCAGGTGTGTCAGACTCCCACATAGTGTGGCTTTGATGTAACTCATCACTGGACAGCCACGTT
>JABJVR010003392.1:0-15973 GCA_025773905.1 Chitala chitala | reverse complement strand
ATATATATTGAGAGAGAGAGAGAGAGAGAGAGAATGCTATTTCTTCACATTAAACCTCAGAATGCAGTTTTGTGGAGGTGAGACTAATTAAAAAGTATGCCGTAGAAAACGTTTACCATTAAAAACACTGCGTTAGTGGAGACACATACGTTCATGCACAATTCCACATTACTTTAAGCAGGAAATATCGGATAGTTTGACTTCCCATAAACACTGAGCACTGTGCAGTCCATTCTGCTCTGATCTCAGTCCTGTCACTAGGTGAAGACACGGGTCATTATTTAAGGCTGCTGGAACAGCGATGGGGTATGATGTACAACGTCTGTATGTCACATCCATCTTCAGTGTTCCGTCTCTTGAAATTGGTCTGGAAAGTTTTAGTGAAAGATAAAAAAAAAGCACAAATGGGTTCTCCATTTAAATAAAGGTTGTGAGGGGTCAAAACAGAATGAATTCTACTTACTTTTATCTTCAGAGACAAATTCTAATGTCACATTCCACATAAAAGAGATATGCATTAATGTGTACCCTGTATCTGATCAAATTCGGTTTAGGAAGATCCTTCTGAACTAAATAATAGTGTCTAATTGGACCAAGATTTAGAGATGTGAAGAAAGACACTGTTTCATATTAAACTGAGTTGAGAAGCCTTCTTGAAATCTTAGTGATTTTATTAAAATTCTTAGAAGCGTTTCACCTTTGCGCATCTCCCATTTCACCCCTGTTCGTGCCCATTTTAGTGAAATCCATCTGCTTTCTTCCTTGCTTTTTTAGTAATTCAATCAAAAATTTGCTTTTGTTCAAGTGTATCAATCTCAAACATAACAACAAACTACTGTACACATTGTTTTGATGACATATGTATATCTTAACACCTAAATAAATTACTGCCAAGTAACTTTTGAAAGCAGTATATAAAAATGAAATGTAGTGAATGAATTACTTAATTAACATGCTGTTTCCAAAGGAATTAAATGATTATATTGTCACTCAGCTATGATTGACAAGATGTGCACAGCTGGGGAATCCAGTAGGTCTTCGTTTCTAATTATGTCTCAGATCATACATATTTGTATCTTAAAATATCATTACAGTAATATTATATTAATAGGATTTTGTTACTGGTGAAACATCGATATACAGTAATAATTAAAAATATAATAATGATAATAACAATACTTATTATTTTTATTATTATTTCAGTGAATTAGCACATTAGGTGTTAGGAATTCCAATAAGAGAATGTATAGTTACTTATGCTCAATCTATCCATCTTCACTTTTTATTATGCATAAGAAAGGAAGCTGACAGGAAGTTTATAACTTGCTATAAAAGTCTTTGAGAGCTCTTTGAGAAAACAACTTTGTTATTAGTGTTTGGAAAAGTTAATGCATGTTAAATCCTTTTCAATGGAAGTTCAGTGCTCTTGAGCAGTTTTAAATGTCTTTGCAGACAAAGATGTTGAAATTCTGAAAAGGTGCCGTAATCGTCTGGTAATTTAAACCATTACCCTTTCTCGTAAGAATACCGGTTTAAAGGCTTTTATCTTGAAATAGCACTTTTTTTAATCAAAGCATGTAGTTCTGCAATTTAATTAGATGACTTCAGTAGAATTCTCACCATTACGTAGGAATAGTGCATTTAAGGCCTCATGTTGGATTGATAAAAGTAAATCAGTGTCACTAGCCAAGCCTGATAAGCCTTCCTGAGTGTGTTTTTATCTGCAGTTTCTATCTTTGGCTTTATACTGCTTCATGTGATGAGTTGTGATGAAGCAAGTCATTTTTGACACCTTGCTAGTACCGCCTTTCACTTGTTGAATAAAAACTAATCAGCCAAAAGTTGCGGTAAACAGCTACTCTAACATCATTTTGTTCTAAAATAGAGATTGTTATTGTTCTATAACTCTCTCAGAGATCTGTCACTCATCAAAACTCCTTTAATCAATCGGCTCTAGAGCAGCACCAGCTGCTTTTCGACTGTGCACGACTAGGCGTTTGGCAAAGCGGTGGTAAACACAGAAAGTGCTGTTGCCAAGAGGACAGAAAACTTTCAACATGTCAGTCTAAAACCAGAGACAAATGTACCCTGGAAGTGATGATCAGAGACACGTTTGGCACAAATCCCAGTGCGGTCATGATGGGATGTTGGCAGACTCCATCTGTGCACTGCACGTTCCAGGTAGCTTGAACGGTGTGTTTGCAGATGCTTGACCAAGTCCGTTTTATTTGCTGCTTCAGTGGGTCTCCAGGGGCCAGTTTAAAAGTAAAGGCTGTAGTCCAAGCTCCCGTGCCTCCTCACCTTTCAGCATTTTCAGAAAATAGCGAGAAAAAAAGACAGACTTGTAATAATTTCTGGGAGACACAGGAAGAGGAATTAGACAGTTAAAGAGAACAAATCCTGAGCTGTTTTATTAGCTATAAATGAGTTGTGGTTTCTGTTCATTCAAATATAAAAATGCCTGAAGGAAGAATTCATCTACATCCTCTGTCTGCAGTTTGTCAATGCTAACTCACCAGGACACTACTTTTTAAATCAATACTCTTTAGCACTTCAAAAACTCCTGTTTTCAAGTGTTATTTATTTATTTTTTTGTTTTGAGCAATTAGCAAGAACATTTTCTAGCTACTGCTGTTAGTTTGTCAGAAACAAAAATTTCTTACTTAGATTTTCTGCCGATTTTTTGGTCAACTCTATTTGTATCTCCTTTGTTGAAGTCAATATGTGCATAATTGCCAATCTTGAGACCTAGAAAACTTGAGAGAATTTCAAAACCAAAGCAGGGGGTGGGAGGTGCTGTACAAACCATGTAGAAATCTAATGGCTTGTCAGTGTTGCCTGTATTATTGTCTGGCGGTGGGGGGCGTAGTGAAAAACTTGAGTCTCCTGGGAAAATCGGGAGGGTTGGCAAGTATGAATACATCTATGGAATGAAAATGCTGATCAAACAGGGAGTGGATATCGTTTTATACCTGCTTAATATCCTGTAACATGTCAACACCTCCACGCCACTTTAACAGACACAGAACTGGATGTGTGGAAATCTCTTGAGGACCAGCTCTTCAGTATATGTATTAAAATGGACTCTATCTCTGTTTCCATTAGTTTTCAGCAGCAGGAAACACAGGACTCCCCAGAAGTGGGTGGGAATTTGAGTATGCCCTTGTCACCTCCTATCTGGCTCAGGGTTGAAGGACGAGATACAGCAGGCTGTCCCAACAGAGTCCACTGTGCAAGCATCTTATGTCAGCGATGTGCAATGATACAATGACAGCACATGTCCTGAGCGAGTGACGGATGGTGATTGTAGAGTCAGGGCACATGAACAATAAGGTATTCGGTGAGCCGAAGGGTTCTGGCACTGGCGGGAGAGAGCAAATGTCTATGAGCCTGATGATTTGTCATTCCAGGGCCCAGCACTTACAGTCCAGAGAAAAAGCCTTTCCCTTTGTCATATTAAACATAATAATGATTGATAATGGTTTTCCCTACCATACAGGGCAACTCACTCCTAATAAGACTTTGTACATTTTCATATTTTGGGAAAATAATTACTATCAACTTCAATCAAAAAAAAAAAAAAAAAGAATTTTGTTAATTTCTGTGCCCCAAAATTCATACCATTTAGACTAATGTATTGGCAAGTCTCATGAAAGTGAACCACATTTTTATGACAAAATTAGTTGACATAATTACTGCATAGTCAACAGGATGTTCATCTGTATACAAAAGTAATCATACCGGAACCTGAAAGCATATGAGCTGTGATAATATGTTGTAAAGAATGTCGTACACATAAGGAATTTGATCTATTTGCAGTATTAGATACAGCAGGCTATTAAAAAAGACTAAAGAGATATGTGTTAATTTAATCAAATTGGCAATCAATAAAATCATTTCCAAAAAATGTTTTTGTGAATCAGAGGGAAAGCTGGCATAATGCCAGTATTGCTATACATAAAAATGACTGTTCAGTAATAATAATAATAATGTGCAAAATATGTATATTGAATGGTATTAAAAAGAAGACTAGCAAGACAACAACTTGTTAAACCATTCTAATGCAAAGTGACATCACAGGAAAAGTTATACTGGAAAAATATTTTATAAAAAAAGAAATTAAAAATAAATAAATATATAAATAAGTGTGATGTCATAAACAAGACAAAACATAATTTGCAGTGTGTATACTGTTAAGACAGGTGTATGATGAAGTGTGACATGTTGTAAGACATACATACTGTTTAGCATGTGATTATTAATATGTGTAATTTAGTACCATTAACTATGACAATAAATTTACCATTTACATTCATCTTCCACACTGCTTATTCCTGGTGAGGGTCAGGGGGAAGCCTGGAACCCATCCCAGAACACATAGGGCACGGGACACCAACCCACCACAGGGCACACACCAATCAACCTAACCTGCATGTCTTTTGACTGTGAGAGGTAACTGGAGAACCCAGAGAAAACCTACCAAGCACAGGGAGAACATGCAAACTCCACGCACACAGACCCAAGGCAGGACTCAAGCACCGATCCTGGAGGTGGGAGGCAACAGTGCTAACCACCACCCCACCATGACACCCTTTTACCATTTACAATAAAATGAAGAAAACATTTGCAGTACAGTAAAAATTTACATGTGTAATATGAAACCAATGTTCCAATTTAGTCATCAAAAGAAATAAAGAAAGCTGGCCTCTTGTAGGACTCTGGTGGCTCAGTTATAAAATGTGACCTTGTGGCAGGATGAGGCTGGACTCCAGTATAGAACACAACAAAACAAAGTCTTAACTGAAAAAGGGAGGTTTGAGAGCAGATGCAAAAAACTTAAAGGAAAGTGTCTTACAAGTGCCTTACAAACAACACTAGAAAAATCATCCAATATAAATGAAAAAAGAAAGTCTAAATCCTAGAAATCCATAACACGAAAACTGCACGAAAGGTCGAGCAGCAGCAAACTTCACAGACAACAGACTCCTGTCGGAGTGACAGAGATGTTAGTGAGCGGGTGAACACAGAGCCGGGGGAAGCCGTGTGTGTGTGTGTGTGTGTGCGCAGCATCATCTCTCACTCAGCCCATTCTACACTTATAGTGAAACTCCCAAAATAGTCCTCTTGCTTTGCTACACTGTAACGTGTCCTCCTTGTTTTTACCCTTAAGTGGCTAGACGTCACAAGGCACAGAAGCAATGGCGGAGCCATGGCATGCTCCGCAGGTGATGTCACGCCAGCATGCCTTGTCATGCAGTCACATTGCAGCACTGTGCAGGTGGATGGGCGGTCCCGGGCCCTGCACACGCTGCCTTGCATGCACGCTTTATGCCAACAGCCCCTCTCGGGTTGTGCTTGTGCAGCTGTCGACCCTCTGAAGGGCACCGAGCCACATCACTCCACCTTCGACGCACCCAGTCACATCCGCCACCAATATCCCCTGGGATAAGGACTGCATAGGGCACCTCGAAGCCTTTTAAAAATTGGAAATAATTACTGGCTCATACCCACCAAATTAACCTAGATGGTGTGAGGTTTCAGATATTAGTATAGGAGCTGTCATTACATTTTTTTGATTGGCATCTTGAGTACCTGATGTTTGTTTCATTTTCAAACAACAGGCCTAAACATGTTGCACTTCATTAAAATATGTATTTGATGTTTGTTTTTTTATAATGAAAACAATAGCAATCTGTTGTCATTTAAACTGAACTAAGCTGTATCCACAATCATAGGTGACATTAACAAGAGGTGTAAACCAAAGATCTGCTAAAAAACATTATTATTAGCAGTAGTAGTAGTACTAGTAGTAGTAGTAGTATCAACAACAGCAGTGGTAGATGTAGTAGTGATATAAATTTTTGACTCATTATTGCATCCGTCCTGTGAGAATGTACCATTGCAGTGCACCAAATTACCCCTAGGGCCTCTAACTTCCTTGCTATTGTCTGACGATATGCAGAACTCAGTCCTTTTTTTTCTGTTGCCAGTGGCAGCTGAGTTAAATTCAAGGCCTTGGGTCTGTGTTACCAAAGAATAAAGCACTTAGGACCTCATTATAAACAGCACCATGTGTGGCTTGCAGTGTGACTAAAGCATGCTTTGTAGCAGATGAGAGATGCTTAGCAATTCCTTGTATTCCGGGCACCTTCCAGAGCATTCCTTTTTCTTATGCCGCAATTTTTTAAATAAGGTTTTGGATGTAGCGTAAACGCACAACCATTAAATAAATTCAGTACCATGAACTACATTTTTCCTGATTAAAGTACTTTACATCTTCTCCTATCATGGTGATTAATTACTAGACAGCTTTATAGTTTACCTGGAGGTTAACAAATAAACCAGGCAGTAATTTAACTATTTTCCAAAAACCACATTTGAGTTTTGGGCCAACAACCCAGGGTGTTTGTCAGTCACCATAACACAGACTGTGACCCTGAAACACTGTGTTGGTGTTATCATAAAATATGTAGCTGCACAGGGACCTCGTGTTCTTAAAGATCAATAATACATGCAGACAATGTGTGAGCATTACACATTAAAGGAAATGATCAGCTGTGAACATATTTCAGAAATTGCAAATATTTTTTTTCCCCCAAGTGAAAATGTATAAATAATGTTTATTAAAATGTTTATTATTATTATTATTATTATTATTATTATTATTTTTTTTTTACATTTCTCATTGAATGAAGCAACTCTCTTTTAATGATGTCATTAAATATGTATTATGTGTTGGTCTGATTCTCTGTTTAACATGTATCACATCTTGTATTCTGAGTTTTCTGGAATGGGTTCAAGGACCCAACAATTCACTTGGATAAACATGACATAAAATCAAAACTGTAAAATTTTGTGTAAAAAGTTGATTAACACTCACGGAGTTAAAGTTACACTGCTTAGTGTTATAGTACTCTGAATATTTAACACTGCACTGAAACTACTTTTTAACCTTTGTGGGGTGAGACCATATATCCTCCATATTAGCATTGACAAACTGTTTAAGTGTTGCATTTATACTGCTGATTTTACTAACTTCATATTTTGTACTATTGCAAGATAACTGGTACAACAGTGTTGTGAAGGCATTTTTAAAAATGCATAAAGGCACAATATTTGTGAGCAATATAATGACAATGATGGTAACAAGTGCTGTTTATTAGTGTCAAGTTCTGTCCCTGTCAGTTCCTTCCTTTTCCTTGTGAGAATGTTAATTCAATCAGTGCCATCAACTGCCTTTCATTTACTGTTCTCCCATACTTATAACTCTTTTGTTAGTCCGATGTCAGTTGTTGCTGTAGAGTGGTGTGGTGTGGTGCGGTGTGGCCCTTTGATGCTGACCCTTAATCATACTCTTTGCCGTATGTATTGACCCCCCTCTGTCTGAATAAACCCTTCTGCAATTAGACTAAGATCTATCAGTTCATTCTTAACATTCTTGTATATGATTTTATTAAAAAAATATATATATCTGATATAAACTTCTAGTATTTTAAAATCAAAACTAAATTGCACCATGTTTTTCAGCTGTCCATGGATACTTTACAACAGATGCCACTTGTAATGCCCTGCCTGTCATGTTTCCTCTGTCCCCTAGATGTCGCCTTTCCTCCTCCGTTCTGACCTGTTCCTTCGTTATCAGTTGCCAGCCTTGTGTCGTTCAACCTATTGGTGTGCCTTTATGAACCTCACTGTTTTGTTAGTCCTTTGCTGGTTGTAGTAGATGTAAAGGGACCCTTGTGTTTGCTATACATCTTTTGGCCCATGATACCTGTGATTTACCTTGTTTCTTGAGTCTATGAACCAGTGCCCTGTTCCTTGTATTAAACCCTTCGCACAATAGACTCAACCCTTGCCTCCATGCCTTTGTTCCCTGGAACGTTACACCACTGTAATTCATTACTCCAAAAAATAAAAACTCCACAAAAAACTATATTAATTGTTTTCTTACAATAGCTGTATAGTTACCTCACATATAAAATAAGACAAATACAAGAATATACACAGTAATCAATTCTGTTTCTGATAAAACTGAACACTATTTAATTTCATCAAAAATAAAATTGCAATGGAAATGCTATTTAAATGATTCCTCAAAACTTAGTTGAGATGTTTCTCATCCATTGCTTGAGTTGCCAAGTTAGGTGTCCTTTTACGTTTTAGAGTAATAAATGCATTGACCTTGTCTCACTGACTCATATGGAACGAGGTTAGGAAGTCAACAAATGGAGAGTGCATTATGCAGACTCAATTCATTAGCAAGCCTTTCACTATTTTGCAATACTTTGAATACATGAATACCAAAATGCCTTTGACTAAACTCTCAGACTACAGCATTTTGTGGTCAGACTACAGGTCAGGAAGATAAGATTTGTATAGGCCTGACTTCTTTATGTGTAACCGTGTTTGACAAACATCACCACAATGCACACAGACATTGACTATGTCTGCATCATACATTACTGAGACTGTGTGGCCTATTTAAAATTTTCAATTCTTTTTTCCCCTGAATGGAGTTTCGTTTATTTATACATACAAAGGGCATTGGTATATGATAGCATTTTAAATGCTAGATTATAAGAAATCTCCTATAGGAGTGATTTGAATCATGACCACAAAATGAATCATAATGTACTGCTGCCAAGCAATGTAGTGTATTATTGTATATTATTGACACGAGTTTTGGGCCGGGCTGGTCTGTATTCACGGAAACAACGCCCCCTGAGCAACTAATGCAGCATGCTGGAAGTGCATTTTATCATCTTTTGCGAGGTGACAGTTTCGGCTTGTTCTCGTAATTTTTATTTACAAATTACAACTGTGTGTTAGTGATGTCTTCTGCATTCTGAATTATACAATTTATTAGTTACCCTGTATACCTGATTACTACAGAGCTTCTTAGTAAGCAGGCGTGCCTGCCGTGTTACTGTTTTGCTGAAACGAGCTTTCATTAAACTGTTTCTGCATGTTAATTTTCCTTTGAACTGCGCTCATCAGACACGGCAAGTGATCTCTGTTCTGGGTAAATATTGAATAAAACATCTCAGACACGGTTCATTGTGTGATGTTTGTGGGGTGTTTCCTACTCCAAAGGTTTTGGCCCTCGACAAGTGACAGATCCCCTCGTACGGGATGCATGGCAACGGCTCCTGCCATTGGCCAAATCAACAGATACATACATGGGTCATGGACAGCATAAGGCCAGCTGTTCTGAGCACTCATTTATAAATCTAAGGATCTTCCCCAGTCAACTGAGGGTGACAGGATCCTGCCTGGCTGTTTTATTATCACTTTGCCGCTACAGTGAATAAATCTAGTAGGTTAGTAATGATGCGACAGGTTATATCAAAGCGCTGCTTTTAATTACATGTTTTGAAACGTTTTTATTTCAGAGGCAGCGGATTATATGTCACACTGTGATTCCAAGTGGAAAATCTTAGGGAAAATGCATATCATCAAACACTTCGAGATGTTTTCCCTTCTGCTAAGAAATCATTAGATATTTTGAATTATTGAAAAAAAAAGTACTTCCCATTACATTATGAACAGATCCGCTGTTAATGTCTTCTTGCTTTTACACCAGATCAACTTGTAAATAATAAAACTACTCTGTACTGTAAAGGTCAAAACAAACCCAAGGCAAATGCATAAAGATGACCTGAAGTTACAGAGAAGAAAGGAGGGTCTTTAAGGTACACAGCAAATGAATCAGTGTTAATTAACTCTGTCAGTGTTAATTTCAACACATTTCTGGTGTTAAAATGGCTCCTTGGCAAAATAAATTGAAGTTAAACTTTTTATAACTTGTAATATAGCAAGTATATAACACTAGACAGAAATAAAATTACACCCCTTATAGCATAAAAAAGTGTTTTTGGACAAAACATTGAATATTACATATATAATTTGTTTATAACTCCAGTTAATTTTATTCCTTTTAGAGTAGAAATGTGAATTTTAGTTAGAGGTAATACACACCTATTAATGTAAATGTGTTATTATAAATTAGATTTTTTTTTTCCTGTTGAAATTAGAATGGTGAATATTCTAAAATGCATTCTTTCAGCATTAGTGAATTAAAGTTTGGAAAATAAAGTGACCCTTATGGTTGTACACATATAAAATATGAGTTTATATATGTACAAGCAATAGTGCTATAGTTTTCTCATTCATTTTTCAATCTTGACAATAAAATATTTCACTTATGGTACATGGAAACATTGTTGCATAAATGTAAACAACAAACCAATCAAAAAAAAGTTTTTTTCCACAAAATATATTGATATCAGTCATTGAAATTCTGTTCATTAAAAGGTAAACAAAACTTAATCTGACAAATGATGAATTGTGTAAAAGACTTTCCTAAATTTGGTTAAATTTGTTTGTGTGACATACCAAGCCATTAGTGTCCAACAATCTTGGAAATATAAATATTGATAGTATATATGATATTTTGTCTGAACCATTAACAATTCTCTGTTGATGTTTAAATGTATATCTCAATTTTCTCAGATATAAGATCACTGTCAGCACAGTGGGTTAGATATTAAATGGAATCTCTATAGCAGTCACCACTGTATACTTATTTATTGTACTTAATTAATCCCAAGGGGAAGTTGCTTCTCTGCATGAAACCCATCCTCTGAGGGGAAAAGTGGGCTGTTGGCCACATGCTGCACCTGGGGAGCTAGCGCTGAGTGTCTTACTGAAGGATACGTCCAGCTGTGCTGGGATTTGAACCAGCCTCAAGTATTATAAACACCAGTCTGACATTCTACCCATTGAGCCACCAGGCCACATTGTCGTTTTTAGCTTCTTTTATTCCTTGCATCTGAATAATGTCTTCACTGCACTGTTTTAAAATGCCATCCAATTTTCTGTACCATTTTCTACATCATAGATGTGTTTCTGGGGGGGGAGGGTGGTTATAAGATAACAGGATCAGTAACCATACTGGCCTTAAATAATAATATGCTTAAGAGTGTAAACAGGGCCAAATATGACACATCCTATGCACTATACTGGACATTGCAGACCTAGGCCTACCAAGGTGTCAATTTCGAAACAAAGATCTAAACTTGCATAGTCTTTAGCTAAAAATAGAGGAAAGAGAACATTGTAATAGTTCCCAAGGCATACTAGTCCCTCACATGTGACCAGGTAAATGACAACAGATTTGTATAAGAAGCACTGAGTTTTGACACATAAAGCTGTATATGTGATTCTACCACTGCATTTGGAAATCGTCTGAGATATGTAATACAATGCTAAATACACAAAGAATTAAAACTAAATACCCAATAAAGTGATTTGATGATAAATTAATTTGACTCCCACCACAACACAGATTTCTGAGTACATAGCAAATATGTGTTTTTCACTGTAATATTTCAGTACCAGTTTCAATGAAGAGATGTAAATTTATCTGTTCAGACAGGCTTTTTTATCGCTGAACCAAAAAGACAGTTACCCAAAAGGTGAAATAAAAAGATGGTATATTTAACGACAGCATATTTATTTTTTTAATGAATACAAATTGAACACTAGCCTTCTGCTGAAATGCCTGCATAGGGGATGCAATTGTACCCTTGTATTGGAATTTTAACAACATTTTCCATTAGTTCATTTCTTTTAAAATATGGAATAAGAGTACTAAAAAGACAAATAAAAACAATTAAATATCAACATTTCATCATTTTCAATTACAGCAAACACAGCGGCCACATTTTTATATAAGCTGTGTTTTCATATAAAGAAAATGTATAGTTCAAATTAAGACAATTACATGGCAGGTAAGTTACATATAATTAATTTGTTGTCCCAACAAAACAAACATGAGAAATACTGTATCTAAACTCCATTTCCTATGTTCTCACCATCTCATGCTTTTTTTATAATTAAAAGCATAGACAAAATGAAATGTACACATTTTTAATTTGGTGCACAAAAACCATATTAAAAGTAACCATTTAAAAATATGTACCAGACCATTAAACACATTCATCGTGATTACTTACATTACACACTGGACTATTTTTTTCTAACCGACTTCCCATCAGAATTTCCTGGATGTACAAAAATATTACTCCAAATCGTAGAGATGTAACAGCACTCTTAAATTACTCCTGCTGAAAAGCTAAAACAACACTGTGTGGTGCTGACTCAGTAAATATAACTCTCAAAACAGCGTTGAGATTTTAACACAGATTTTAACTTTATATTTTTGCTATGTACACACTACTTGTTTTGGATAAGACTGGATTCATGATTTACTGAATTTGATTTTGGACCTTGGAAAATAGTATTTTAAAAATAACTTCAGAAAAAAAGGCTGGCTAGTTTTTTTGAGACATTTTTCTTGCTTTTTCAGACGTCAGGGACATTTCAGTTTCCTGTTTTACATTGAGTTTGATAAATTGTAGTCATAATAGCAACTGTTTGTGAAAATGAATGCCTGTTTGCAGCCATTAAATGCTCAGTAAATGTGACAGAAATTCAAGGTGGGACAGGAAGTGCGGTAACAAGGGCAGCAGAAAAGGCAGCTAAGCACTGTGGGAGGTGAAAGCAGCACAGGAGTGGGGAGACTCAAAACCAAAGCCCATGAATTCAGTGCCCATATATGTGCACTGCTTCAAACCAGAAGGGGTGCACAACACAATTAGCCATCAGAGGCCTACATCAAGTCAGCTCCTGGCGCTAGTGACGTCACAGCTGGCGTTCTGTCATTTTCAATTCAGAACAAAAGCTGCCCCATTAAGCCCCTGAATTCAGGTATTCAAGGAGCTGTGAGCATTATTGATGGTCACAGTGTAAGGCTCCTCAAGTGTTTTTTCCTGTCTCTGTTGGAGAATGCCTTTATTTTTTGTAAGCAAGAGTGTGTGTGATTCCTTACAATTTTCTTCAAATAGCCATAATTTATACGACACAGATGAGCTGACCGTTGTGATGGACAGTCTTTCTGTGTCCATAGGCCGTCTTTTTGTGTGTTTGTTGGAGAACAAAATTGCACCTTTTCATCACCAAATGGTATGGCTTAAAGAAATAAGCAAAGAAACAAAAAAAAACTGCTTTTCATTGCATTTGGCACAAGAACGTATTAGCTTTTCAGATTAAATGGATTTATGAAAGGCTTTTTTAAAATATAAAACTGAAAAGATGACAGCATATGAATGAATAAATGCATCATGTCTTCATGCACTTATGGAATGTAACTGAAAACGTGTTTAAATCGTGTAATCTGTATTTAAATTACTAGGCAGATATTGTCATGATTGATGGCTTTGAAATCCAAATAATACCATTTTCATTGTCACAGTGTTTATCAGCTTGGTATTTACTATTTTATTTACTTTTTAACTGAATATTTAGTGCTTTAATGAGACTATTTTTATTGTATTAAACGTTTAGAACAACAACAGTTCATTTGCTTGTGTTATGGATGTTTTCAATTCCATCACATTTCATTAGTTATGTATACATTTACACAGTAGGCAATAAAGACTCATTTTGACTGTATCGCTTCAGCTATCCCCAAGATATGAATATGCATCTTTTTTGATTGCAAGGCATGCTGTATGCTGTTTTGAATTATTTTAATTGCAGAACAGTTGGGACTTAATACCTTTATTGACTTTCATTTTGTTTGAAAAAAAAAATTGGCTTTTGCAATTTTCCTTAACTATAAATAAATAGAGACTGTACAACAGTTATTTACCTATAGACTGAAATGCTTAATGAAGCGTAATAGTCTTTCACCCAGTATAAATACGAGTAAAGAATTTTTAAATTACATTAACTGTTTAACTATTATCACTTGGAAAACATGAATCAAATTTCTAAAACTTGATTTAACCCATGATTTCAGTTTTATTGTCACTATTTTTAAAATACCCCTTTTGCACAGTTTTTATATCTGAAATGACAAATAATTTTCTATGTTTGTAGAAAATCTGAAACTGAATTAAAGTTTAAATAGTTAATAACATTCAGCTTGTAAACAGAGACACATACAATAGATGGCTTTGAATATTGGACATATTCATGTATGTGTGTTCCAATTGTTATGGCGTCTTTATAACCCAGATCGTTTTGAGGAGAGGATGCAGAGCTGGTATTACTTTAATGTCACGAGTATTGGTGATGTATTACAGTATATTACAGTATACTGGGAGTCACTCTAAACAAGGATTGCAGCATTGTGAGTAAGACGTTATTTACAGTATATCTACTCTTTATTTTGAATACAAAAATATTTAACTTTAAGGTAGAGAAAATTAGGGGCTGGAATGTGGCATAACAAAACATTTCCTGGTTTGTGTTACTTCTTCTTCAAATTCAATTTAAAACCCAGAGAAAGAACTTTTTTTTTTAGTTTGTAACATAAATATTAAGGGATTTTCATGTTAAAGACATTTTAAAATTGATGGATAGACATATGCTTCTATAAAAATCTGAAACATCTTTGTTTTTTTGTGTGTCTTTATATGTGTGTTTTTTGTTTGTATGTTGTATGCCATAGCACAATATACTTGTCAAGGTCAAGGTCAAATTTATTTATATAGCACTTTTACAACAGCCAATGGTGCCCAAAGTGCTTTATAAGCTTAAAACAAATCCTAAAACAGATAAACAAATAGAAGAAAAATATGCACTTAAAATATAATAACTTAAATATATATCAATATCGAGTTGTTACAAGTAATTTTTCTTGTAACAACTTGAATTGATATCTGTTTAAGTTTCACACATAATGTGTTTCGGTCTAATGTCTAGTACATGACTGCATATATCAGCATATTTGCAAATACATAAAATTTAATTCACAGAATATTAGAAATTTATATGCTATGTCTGATTGCAATACATTGTAAAACCTTGAAACACCTCTTTTCAGTACTGAACTCAAGGTGTGTTCTATAATGACATTGACAGGTTTTAATTGATCATTTGAAATGTACTCTATAAATAATATTAGAATTGTTTTTCATGCAGATAAAATAAGATTATTCAAATTTTGTGACAGTTGGAAATAAGGTGGTCGTTACAGGTGTACAGATGAACAGCACAGGAGCGGCTTCAAAGCAGTGTGCTCTGTGGGGAAACTTTGATCCACCTGCCGCCTCCTGAGGTAGCCCCTCAGGTATTCACCAAGAAGATGGAGATCTTCTTCAGCACTTTAGAACTTATAAGTCCCTCAGCGAGTTGAGATTCTCTCGACCAAAGTCTTGCATAAAAACTTTGAGGTTTCTGGTTTGAAAGGTTCATGGTTGGCTATAAAGTGACCTGTTGTTGGTTGCTTGCTTGCTTAGACATGTAGCATTTGTATTTACAGATTACTTTGTGGCATTTCCACTAGAAGCTAAGTAGAACCAGAGATGAACATGGACCTTGTTAACACTGGGCAAATGATTTAAATTTGACAGCTCAACTTAGTCCACATGTTTGTGGGAGGAAACGTGGTAGATGAAAGCCAAATGAGGAGAGTTAAAATTGCAAAGTGTGAACACAGAGGGGCGGGCTTACATAGCCCACCATAGGATCTCACAACCAATGAAACACAGTTACTAAAATGTGTAACGTCTTAAAAAATTATCATCTTTTTAAAGAAAAATACAACCGAATTAATTGATTATGTTAACTGTGTAATTAAACATCTCGTTATAATTCTTATACCCTGTGAACCTGCTTAAATAGAGAAAGTATTGTTTTCACTTATATAAAAGGTTATATTTGGATAAAAATAAAAACACTTTGATGAGGGATTTTTTTTTTTTTGTTAACGCTTTACATGTGGAGTTTAAACAAAATATTCCTGTCTTTATAAATGTAGAATACAGTGTTAATTTGTTAGTCATGTATAGCTGTATATTGTCTGTGCATTTTGTCCACAGTTTGTACAAACAGGTTTCAGAGTCAACATATTCAGTCACATCTCATTTCTTTGCCTACTACTGTTATTTCAGTGATCTTATAT
>JABJVR010003391.1:0-15973 GCA_025773905.1 Chitala chitala | reverse complement strand
GCTTGTGGCCTGACAGGAGGTGAGGAGAGCAGGGGAGGTGTGCTTGTGGCCTGACAGGAGGTGAGGAGAGCTGGCCTCTGCAGCAGGTGTTTGCTGCAGGTGAGTGAGTGTAGGTGGGCCGGCAGGGCTTTGCGCGACTCTGCTTTATTTCAGCCTCTGCCTCTCTCAGTTTCCATGGACAGCGGCTCCCTCCTCATGTCGGAGATCGTGGACATCCCTGACGACAGCTCCCCCTCGGAGGACTCCTGCCTGCTGGAGGTGGGCGTGGCCACGAGAGCACGCAGCTCCGGTGCTGAGGGGGGCGAATACGTCAGCTTCCGCAGCCTGGCGCAGAACCAGCAGCCCTCCGACAGCCCCGCCATCTGTCCTCCGTCCCGCCGCTATTTTCGAGGGGAGAGGTCGAACTCCTGCTCCTCTCCCAGCAGCTGTGCTGATGCCCCCTACAGGTCTGGTTTAGGCGTGCCGCATTTGCTCAGATTTCGCCAGCCCATTTGTTTCAGAGTAATGTTTAATGCTGTATGGATGTGAGCTTTGAGGCTGTTAGTATACAGTAACCTAGAACTCTGCCATTATGGTAATTCTGTGGTGATGTAACGGCTTCACAGTATTTAGTCTGGCTGTTCTCCTCTTTGCTGTTAGACGCTGTTCTCTCTGTGCTCTCTCTCTTCACGCCAGGTCTCCAGTCCTGCGTCACCAGGTCGTTCTCGCCAGCAGCTGCTCTCAGTTGGAGATGCTCGCCACAGCCGCCTCTCCTCACTGCTCCATTCCAGAAATCCGCGTACGCCCCAGTACGCCCAGCCGCCGCGGCTCAGACTCGTCCACTGGTCTCGCCGGCGGCGCCACCTCCATGACCACGGGCAGTCGTATCGTCGGCCCATCTGCTCTCCTCCTGCCCCCATACCCCCGCCGGCGTGGGCCCGTGAGGGAGCGGCAGGGCAGTGACTCCTTGCCCTTGCTGGTGAGATCCCACAGCGAGCCCGGTCTGAGCTCATCCACTGACACAGGTACGACAGCAGACACGTCACGTTTGACGAGCAACACCAAGATTGGGTTACGCTGTTAGAAGTGCTGACGCTGCCTGCTGTCCCGCTCTGTGTACACAGGTGACTTCAGCGGCTCATCAGCCACTAAAGGCCTGAGTGACGAGGTGTCCCAGATATCCTCTGACATTGGTGAGCCTTGGGTAGGGGGAGGGGGTGCAGTTTTTAGGATTCAAACAAAAAGCTTCTTTTCAAATCAAGTGTGTTGACAGCCTACAAACCACTAGAAAAACTTCTTGATTTTCAGTGTTCTCACATGAAGTAGTATAAGGTGATTTGGCAGTTTAATTTCACTGTTTAAAATTGCTTGCAGTGCCAGCATCCTGAACATACAGGTGCATTTCTGTCACGAAACAGGCAAGCTGAGGCAAGGTCCAGTTGCAGAGAGGGAGATTTATTAAGCAAAGCAAAGCTAGAACCAAAAAGTAACAATATCCAAATAAAGTAGGGCATGAACATGGACTTAGAACTTTAACACACCAACTAACCAACTCAATAACAACTGGCAACTTACTGACACACAGGGAGATCTTAAATAAGGACATTAACGAGGCATAACTGGTAAATACTAATTACATTTAGGGATTAACATGAGGCACGAAGGAGGGAACAGCAACATATAGTGGACATGGGAGGAACAACAGACATGGGCATGACAATTTGACATTTTAACAGTTCCTTTTTTTTTGTTTGCTGGTGAACCCTAAACAGACTTCTGGGTAGTTGCAGTGGTAGTTAACTGAAATATAATCTGTCGCATTGGTGTGATGTGCTTAGCTTTGGGTAGGCTCTACGCCAGGTGCAAGCTTGTGGTGGTTCTTGATGTGTTCTGTTTTTCTAAGAGCCACTTAACACCACTGTCATGTGAAAGAGAGTGTGACATTTCTGGTTCTTGTTGTCATTACCATGTTGGAAAATGTCAATCAAGCCTGGCTGGTCATATGAAAACTTGTGAGCAACACTGAATCATGGGAATCTATCAGCTTTGTGCTTTTTCCTTTACACCACAAGGGATTCATTCCAGAACATCTCAAAAAAGGAGAGAAAGAGTGTAAACTAATAAATAAAGGCGTGAGACACGGCTGTCTGTGCAGCACTGCTGGAGAAACATCTGGATCTGCATCCAGACGCTTTATAATCTGTGAGACAGCCTGCACTAGGACAGGTCACACTTTCAACTACTTCTCTTTTCTCTGCTTCTCCTCTAAAATCTGCTCCTTTCTCTGCATCCTGATTAGGTCCATCTTCAGAGGCTGGTCTGTTGCCGCGTTCCTCTGTGGTGACACCTGGGGATCTTCCCAGGAAGGGCAGCGTGAAAGTTCCGATTGCGCCCCTGCCCTCCAAGCTGCCCCCTGCCACCTCCCTCCGCCTGCCCAAGGACTGTGCACGCTCACTTGGAGACCTCAAGGTGTTCTGCTGAACAAACATCATCACATTCTGATTTCAATTCCTGCCTCTTTGTGACGCCCCATAATTTTCTGTTACCATGGTGCCCTAATACAGGTGACCAGGGTCTTGGTGGCACGCTTCCTCCAGCGTTCCAAGCGCAATTTGGCAATTTCGGCAGAACATGGGGGGGGCAGACCTGGATTAAAGAGGGGGGTTGCGGGAGAGACAGCTGCTCCGACTCATCATCCATTCGAGCAGGTGAGCCAGTGAACCAGCAACACTAACATCGTACTGTGGAATTTAGGCCTGTGTCCCAAAGCTGGCGACAGCATGGGAAGTTAATGGCAGTATGTCTGTCCATGTGTTCCTCTAAACCTCCTGCCTTCATTCATCTGTACTGGTGGCTGTTTCAGTTTTGCATGGGGTATGTTGACAGAGCAGAGTGTGATGTCAAATAATGCAAGAAATATATGAGCTGGAAAATCTTCCTCTGTGTGTTTCTAATGTATATTGTTGTATAAAACAATTAATCAAATGTTAGAGGAACTTGCTCTTTCATATCTGAAAATTTAAGTTATGAACAATTTCTTTTAAATGAATAAAGCCTCTGTATATCCACTGCTTGATGTAACACCCCTGCCTGTCATAACCCTCATGTCCACTAGATGTCACCCTTCCACCTGTCTCTTTTTGTGCTGACTCATTGTTTTATCATTAGTGTTCCCCAGCCCTGTCTAGTTGTAATGTGGTAATTTAAACCCTGTGCCTGTCCTGGAAGGTTGTTGCAGATGTAGGTGCTTGTTGTGCTGAACTTTGAATCCAATGTCTTCCTGCTTTTTTGGATCACATTATGTCAATTCAGGTTTGTAGTATAAGGTGGAAATGAAATAAACATCAGTGAAAAACGTTAAGCTTTTAAAGCCTGGTGCCTTCCTGAATCTGTGCTGTTTCCTTTGCAATTTCAATTTCTCTCAGGTTCTTCGTAACTCGTGGGGGTCAAGCAGGGGACAGCAGTACCAGCAGCATTACCGTAGCCACCACTCGCACAGTGACAACCGGCACAACCGTCGCCGTGACAACCCCGTCCAAGCAGAAAGCATACACCTGCGCAGCTGTGGGGACCTGAGCTCATCTTCCGTAGCCTCGCTGCGCAGATTTCTGTCGAGACCCCACAGCTCGTCCGGGACACTCTACACAGAGTCGGCACTGTGACAAGCAGGCCTGGCCATGCATGTCCACAGCGAGGGCTCTGCAGATGGGTCACCTTTTAGGGAAAGGAGGAGTGACACAGAATTACAGGGCAGTGGGAAGAAACGTAGTTAATCCTCAATGCTGACTCACAGGGTCAAAATATAGGTCTTTTATACATTGACAAAAACAGTTTACACAGAGAGTAACAAAGTTAATGGGCGAATGAGTGGATATAAGGAATAGATGTTTAAATGGGGAGGGACAGGAAATGGATAAAGTAATAACTGGGTGAACAGAAAGGGTAATAAGTAAATGAAATGAAAATGAAGGAAAAAAACAGCTGTTTAATAAATGTGTTGAATTTAAAACTAGTGGACAAAAGAAACAGGAAACCGATGAGAATGGCAAAACGGAGATTATGTAGAGATTTGAGAAGATGTTCTCAGAAAGAAAGACTTGGACCGACTCATAGATGCAACCCCTGCAGAGAGCTACAAACCACTCACACTCATAGAACAAACGTATGGACTGCTCCAAGCCAACAGTGAGAACGCAAGAGGCTCTCCCTGGTGCAGCAGCACTGATTCTCCAGCTGACCTCGACCTTATTCACTCCAGAACTCCTTCCACAGCCACTATAGAGCACCTACCCTGGGGATCATCTTCGGCATGACAGAAAGCATGCATCGTGCACAGTCACACGGATGAAAGTCGGAGTAACACAGTGTCCTACCCCTGTGTCCACATGGACAAAAGATTTTTTTTTTTGTCTTCAACATACAGATGCTCATGGAGGATGTTCTGCTCTGGTTGTTTTGTTCTTGATGGGCAGAGGGCCGGCTTGGACGCTGGGGAGACGTAATTCTTCAGTGAGGATTGCTGTTGCATCATGTCTGCAACAGTGTGAATTCTGCCTGTTCAACACATGGACACAAGACAGTCTATATTTAAAGAAATACAGTGTATTGTGTGTACAGTGTCTATAACTCCTAAGGCTAATCTAGTAGAACACTTAGGGTTTTTAAGGGAGAATAATTTTCATAGGTGGGTCTTTATTTGACTGCTTAAACGACAAAGCCAGTTTTTTAGCGCAAAGGCTGTTGTAAGTGCTTTTCTCCACATTTTTTGACTATTTATTATTTTATATTATATATTAATATTTGTTTTATTCCTTTTCATCAGTTTCTTAAAGATAAGTCAGTCCAGCCCAGCAGGGGACTGTGCTGTGCTTGCTGTGGGACACCAGTACTCCCATTTACACTCTGGTCTCTGAGGAGCGCAGTACTGGTGATGACTCACCATTACTCAAGCAGTGAGCTACACCCGCATTTTATTTCTTCTTGGTAAGGCATGTAATGGTTCAGTACAGTTTCTTAAGTAACAACAAGACTCCCATTATATATAGGAGAGGCACACTGGCCTGGTAGCTGTTTAGTATCTATTCATTCAGTAATACACTATTTGGAGCTTTACATACAACTAGTTGTAACTTGACTGCTTACTCAGGCAGTAGGGGATTTCCATGTCGTTCAGAAAGATGCCACTTCACACGTTTCATCAAGGAAAAGTGAAACAGCCCATGAAGTCCGCATATTACATTGCTTGGCAACTGCACCTTGCCACTTTTTCCTCACTTTTCACAGTGGAATGATTTAACTAATTATGGCTGCCTGGATTAATGATGTTTGTTTTATTTTATGAATGCATGCGACGTAGATTCGAGAAGGTAAACAATCACATGAAATGGGCCATCTTGTTCAAACAATCCTATCACTGATCTTAGCAGTATGAGGCAGCTTTCTGCTGGACTCTGTTATGTTTAGGATGTTTCTGCATGTGTTCTGCTGGTTTTATATACATTTTCTTCACCCAAGCACAGGGATCTGTACAGTCTGTTGTGTGTTTCTGCTTAGAGGGAGAGTTTGTGTTGTGGCATTCATAAAATGGCACCGTGTGTTATTGTAGTGCACCTCTAACTGGAATCAAAGATTGTGGCAATAAGTATTTAGAAATATATGTAAATGTTAGAAAGTAAACAGTGAGAGTTGAGGGCTTATGTTTTTAGATAGGAGTTATTTAAAAGATTTTTATTACACTGGGATGTTTAAATCTAAACGTTATCCCTATATACCAAGGGGCAGAAGGTTTTCTGTCAGTCTGAATACCTTTCACTTTCTGAAAAGAGCAAAAAATGATATTTGTACAATGAAATTGTTTTATGCTTGATGAGAAGCATTGTTTAATATGTGAATCTTAATCAGTTTTCCCTTGTGGACTAAACGCTTCTCCCTCACTGCCCTCTGCTGTTGAGAGCTGGACTTGCTGCAGCCATTAGCGAAAAGAAAAAGGTTACTGTAGATCGAGCCGTTGGCACACACACCTCGAAATGCTAAAATCGACAATGAAAGCGAACATTTATTGTCTACCTCCTGTCTTGCACATTGATAAGTTATGAAATCTGAATGGCTGTTTATGATAAGACCTGAATATTGGCTGATGTTATCTTGATAAATATGCATAAAATTTAAAATTGTTCTAATTCGATACATTTTAAAAAGTTTATGTAAATATATATGCAGAGTCTGTATATATAAACATAACACGTATAAATATTATAAATACAAAGCCATTTTGTGTAGTCCTTTGTGTGTTCAATGTTTCCAGCTGCTGCTGTGTTTATTTTATAGCATGTCCTTGTATTACACATATTTGAATGTTAGAATTTTATTTTTTTAATTGTCTGCACATTTTACTAGACCAACAATATTACAGTGCAGGTGCATGCCCTATTAGCAGGTTGCCAAGGAAAACCCAGAAGACCCACAGAAGCCTTTTTGGAGAACACTGCTGTGTGTCAAATTCTGAACTCTAAAGAACTGGTGGAAGGACAGCCAAGAGCAGGAAACAGAACTTCTCTGGTAATGTACACAACTAATACAACCAAAACATACTAACATTAGCCCAAAAGACCAACATAACCTAAGAGCAGACTTACAGTTTCTTCTTTCTAGCATAATTCCCACACCTCGGCAGGGTCTGCTTGTCACACGACTGAAATACTCCAACCAACACGTTGATCCATCTGTCATTGAAGGCAAGGAAGACAATTTAGAAGATGCCAATCAACATAAGATGCATGTCTTTGGACTGTGGGAGGAAACCAGAGAACCTAGGGTAAGCCCACCAAGCACAGGGAGAACATGCAAACTCCACACACACAGACCCAGGAGGGGGAATCGAACCCCAGGCCTGCAGGTACGAGACGACAGTGCTAACTACCATGCCACGCTAAAGAGCAGACTGACAACTATATAGCCAAAAGTATTGGGACGCCTGCCTTTACACGCACATGAACTTTAATGGCATCCCAGTCTTAGTCCGTAGGGTTCAATATTGAGATGGTCCACCCTTTGCAGCTATAACAGCTTCTGGGATGGCTGTCCACAAGGTTTAGGAGTGTGTCTATGTGAATGTTTGACCATTCTTCCAGAAGTGCATTTGTGAGGTCAGGCACTGATGTTGGACAAGAAGGCCTGGCTCACAGTCTCCGCTCTAATTCATCCCAAAGGTGTTCTGTCGGGTTGAGGTCAGGACTCGTTCATCCATGTCTTTATGGACCTTGCTTTGTGCACTGGTGCACAGTCAT
Organism: Chitala chitala; assembly: GCA_025773905.1. Lineage (NCBI taxonomy): Eukaryota > Metazoa > Chordata > Actinopteri > Osteoglossiformes > Notopteridae > Chitala > Chitala chitala. The sequence goes on along the minus strand of JABJVR010003391.1, from coordinate 8,708 downwards.
GTTGGAACATGGGGCCATCCCCAAACTGTTCCCACAAAGTTGGGAGCATGAAATTGTCCAAAATGTCTTGGTGTGCTGACGCCATAAGAATTTCCTTTACTGAAGCTAAGGGGCCAATCCAACCCCTGAAAAACAACCCCACACCATAATCCCCCCTCCACCAACCTTTACACTTGGCACAATGCAGTCAGGCAAGTACCATTCTCCTGGCACCCAAACCCAGACACGTCCATCGGATTGCCAGACAGAGAAGCATGATTCATTACTCCAGAGAACACGTCTTCACTTCTCTAGAGTCCAGTAGTGGCGTGCGTTACACCACTGCATCCGATGCTTTGCATTGTATTTGGTGATGCAAGGCTTGGATGCAGCTGCTCGGCCATGGAAACCCATTCCATGCATTGTCGTTGTGCTAATCTGAAGGCCACACGAAGTGTGGAGGTCTGCAGCTACTGACTCTGCAGACAGTTGGCGACTTCTGCACACTGTGCATTTCAGCATGTGCTGACCCTGCTCTGTCATTTTACGTGGCCTACCACTTCCTGGCTGAGTTGCTGTTGTTCCCAGTTGCTTCCACTTTGTTATAATACCACGAACAGTTGACCGTGGAATATTTAGTAGCGAGGAAATTTCACAGATGGACTTATTGCACAGGTGGCAACCTATCACGGTACCATTCTGAAATTCACTGAGCTCCTGAGAGCGACCCATTCTTTCACAAATGTTTGTAGAAGCAGTCTGCATGCCTAGGTGCTTGATTTTATACACCTGTGGCCATGGGGGTGATTGGAATCCTGAATCAATGTATGTGTATATATATACACATACATATATACACATACATATATTTTTAATTTTTGTCACCAATAAGGACTGCATTCAATTTAACTGTACCAGTACAATGACAGTAAAGACTATTCTGTTTTTCTCTTTCCTATGCTATTCTTTAACATATCTCAAATCTGAAGCAAAAGTTCACAGTCTGTAAATGCACAAGTAATATGTATATATATGTGTGTGTGTGTGTGTGTGTGTGTGTGTGTGTGTGTGTGTGTGTGTGTGTGTGTGTGTGTGTGTGTGTGTGTGTGTGCAACACAGTTGGGCGCCAACTCATCACAGGGCACTCATCACACCCACCAACACTTTTGCTAAGGGCAGTTTGAGGTTCCCAGTTCGCCTTAGCTGCATATAATTATATTATATAAATAATGATTATATTCTCACAGGGAGAACAAACAAACTCCAAACACAGAACACTGAGAGCCATATTTAAACCCACCACCTTAGCAGCATGAGGTAACAGTGCTACCCAGGGAGCCACGGTCCCGCCCTGCACACACACACAAACCTCATTGGTTTTGTCAGTTGGAAATACTTTGGTAGCATTTGTATTCTGAAATTGACTGCATTGTCTTAATTTAAGCATTAAGTTCTTGGAACATACACCTCATGTGGGAACTATGCTTTGGACATGTAATAAATTGAACTACATTGTTGTTTTACATTGGACCGTGTGTTAGACCACTTTTTTCTGTACTCTTGTCGAAAACCTACCGTAAATCAGGCAATCACTATAACACTGGGAAACTAAACAAAAAATTAAAACAGCCATTTTCAAAAATTTCAAACGGATGTACCCTTAAAACTAAAACTAGCCTGAAAACAAAAATTCAAATAAAAAAACTAATGTGAAAGAGGAAAAAATATTATCACATTACAGAGGGTAATACCAGTGCAAACTCACTGTGAGGTCATCAAGGTTGGAGGGAAGGAACTCAGGCCTGTGGTTGGGATCTGGGTCACTGGTGGAATTTGTTGCTATGGGAACAGCCTGAGTGCTGGTGGTTTGTGCGGTTCCTGCAAACCTCAGGATCTGATGATCAGTACTACAGGGAAAAGGGAGAGCCAAATGTACAGCAGACAGACATGTGCTCTGACCTCAGCACATTACAAAATGATAAAGCAAGCTGTTTAACAGCTTCTGTTACCCTAAAAGTTCCCAGGATTCCCTTCATGAACTTCAGATGATTTCTCACCTGGGCGTTACAGCTAACTGCTGCTGCTGATGCTGCTGCTGCTGCTGCTGGTTTAGAATTTGTAATTGTAAAAACACCTGCTGTTGCTGCAGGAGACGAGAATAGGCAGGATCGATGGGCGGAGCAGAGGCGGAGCCTCGCTGTGTGCTGCCTCCTCCGGCCCCACCCCCTGCCCCACCCCTCTGGTCAGGGGGGATATATTGATGATATTTGAGCTTCTTCATTTTAGGTTTGGAGTCACGAGGCTTTTTGGAACGCGGTGGTCGTGAGGGAGGAGCAGAAGGCGTAAGACAGGATTGAGAAGGTGAAGTAGATGGCTGAGCTGTCTGAGAAAGAGAGCGAAAGAGCAAGAGGGGGGAGAGACTGAAGTAAAAAAAACATACATTATTATATATGGTTAACTTTTAAAATAAATTAGACAAACCATTTAATATGAATTTAATGTTAAATTATCCAAATGAATGCATACCTTTGGCAACAAAGGTGGAGCTTGTGTGGTTAAGAAGATCCCCTTGGCTCTCCTGGACGTTGCCATGGAGTCTGAATCAACTACTGTCATGGTAATTGGCTGGGTGATGCCCTCGGTTGCCAAAGGCAATGTCAAGTTATACTGCAATCAACACAGAAGTGAGGTGGTCAATGCCATGGGGTTTCACCCCGCTACACAAAGCCATTCAAGCACAACACTTTTGTATTTTTATTGAATTTTTGTCTTTCTGTTTCACCTGAAAGGTGTTGGGACTGTGGCTTAGAGGAGCAGAACCAGGAGACAAATCGCTTAGCGACTGATCTCCTCCCACTCCAGGAGATGCTGAGAAGCCCGGTGACTGGTGAATCCCGAGTTGCTCGGGAGATGAGGAGGAGGAGGAGGAGCAAGAGATGTCATCTTCAGAGAGATCTGACAACTGAGGGAAAGGAATGGGAGCTGGGGGGAGCAGAAGAGTTTGTTACAAGCTGATAGGTTCCATCTTTGGCTGAGTGTAAGCAGAGTTTCTGCTGCACAGCGATGACACTTGTACAGAGGTTTACCTGTACAGGTAAAAGGAACCTGAACAGATGTATGAGCTCCATTTGAGTACCCACAGTTATCGTCTGCACATTACATTCAATATGTGTCTGCTCTCTTCTGGTATCATCTGTTGTACCGTTGTATAACCTACCGTTCTCCAGGGGCAGGATGTGTTTTTTCAACAGCTCCAGAGGACCAGGCCGGCGCTGGATCTTCTCACTGAGGTCCTCAGCTAGACGGGCCCTCTTCTGCTTCAGTCCAGCCCCACAACCCCAATCTGTAAAGAGCGTAATACTGGAAGGCGTGCCTAACAGGTCCACCTGCTGTCTGTCAAATGCTTCTGTTTATGACCCTATAACCAGTTAAAACTCAATCCCAGGTGTAGCCGGAGTTAATTGAAAAGCAGGGAAATGCAGTAAGAGTGTAGCTTTATGACACAGAGGTGCAGCATTTAAGTGTCCAGGCGGATCAATGGCTAGAATATCAGGCTGAGATGCGGAAGTCTCCTGCTTTGAATCCCAGCCCAGTCACCAGATGTGTCTCTGAGCAAGACACTCGGCGCTAGCTCCCCGGGTGGCAAATAATGGCTGCCCACTGCCCCTCCAGGAAATATGTTAAATGCAGAGGAGTAATTTCCCTATGGGGTTAATAAAGTTCTGTAAAATTAAAAACAATTAAATGAGCTTACCTTGCACTGTGCTGTTAGCATTTTCTGTTCTCAAACCGCCACTAGAGGGCGACTTCTGAGCAGTGCTCTCACCTGATGGACACTGTAACCAAGACTGTGGGTTAAAGACTGCCTGACCTCTCCCAGCATTATTAACTCAAAATAACATTCTGATCATTACCTCTCAAATGCCAAAGTGTTTGTGGTAACCATAATGGTTGTGATATAATTTTGCAAGTAAAAAAAAACAACAAAGTAAGTCTAAGTAACTCTTCTCACCCCTGTGTTACTGTCCTGCTCCTTCTCTCCCAGTTGGGAGTGACAGGTTGTTTTAGCACCTTCAAAGCAGAAAACAAACTTAAGTAGGGAAAAAAAGCAACTTTAAGACAAGCTTAATTTGGGTATATAAAAAGCAGTGGGTTGGAATGGACAAGTTTAACAGTATTTCAATGGCCAGTATGTTGTAACATTACCCCTATATGAATATGTAGCCATACATACAAAATGATACGTGACAACCTACCAGAGTCTGAGCTGATTTCATTTTGTTGCCTGCGGTTCTGAATTCTCAGCTGCAGGACTGGAAAATGATGAAAAGTCTGGTTGCTAAATGTTCTGTGAAGTATACAATGATATTACCACTACTCTAGCAGAGACACAACAAACACAGACAAAGTTGCACAGACAGTCAAATTAACTAACTGATAAATTACAACAGGAGGCTTGCTGGGTGACATTTCCCATCATGCACCTCTCTGCTGAGCTCTGAGATCTAAGAGAAAACTGGGAGGGAGGAAGAGAGGTAACTATTTATCCATCAGTATGTCTATTTTTGTCATCCCCACCCCCTCTCAGCTGTCCCCCTCTCTCTGTCACTCTTTCTGCCTCACTGCCATGTGTGCAAAATAAATTCTTCCCCCTCTTCTTTCTACTTCTCTATCTCTCACTCAAAAGCAGAGCAGTAAGGTGTTAGATAAAAGGTCTTTCACTGCATTTCATCAACATTCTGATAAAAACTGCCATTCAAGACCTCATTAGGCCACACAACAATGTCGTGTACTGGGGGGGGGGGTAATTGACTGAATGCTGGCATTTTTTTGATGTGCTGTGATGGATCTGACTGTGTTCCAGAGGAGCAAACTAAAACCACATACATGGCAAAGCCAAAATCTTCTGTCCACCACACATCTCCTGTGCTGTGTCTTTGTACATTGGACTTCAGTTACAGCATTTCACTAATTTGATGTTCTGTTTGTCTTTAGACTCACCTGTTGCACTGTGCATTGTATATATATATATATATATATATATATATATATATATATATATACACACACACAGTTCAGAGGCATCTGTCATTGATTTGTCATGCATACAGCACCAAATGTTTAACTTCCCTTGAGCCTAAAAAATACAAAGACTTCAAAAAAGGTTTGCTTTATAGTATTAGTTTGTTATGCTGTATTGATAATAAATTCATGACCATGGAAAATATTTTATTTGATATTATTAAGCAGACACAAAGACACTGGGGGGGGGGGTGGTAATAACTACATTCTGAAGACACATGGTACGTTTAGCGTCATTCTATCACTATAGTTTGACATCTTATATGCTCAATAAAGAAAACTACAATTTAAAATTAACATGTAAAAACAATACTGGACATGTTTAACGTAACGGTCAATCAGCTTTCGGTTACGCCCCCTGAGGAGGTCACCCCATCAGGAGGTCGCCCCATCAGGAGGTTACCCAAGCAGGAGGTCGCCTATCAGGAGGTCGCCCCATCAGGAGGTTACCCAAGCAGGAGGTCGCCCTATCAGGAGGTCACCCCATCAGGAGGTCACCCCATCAGGAGGTGGCCCTATCAGGAGGTTACCCAAGCAGGAGGTCGCCCTATCAGGAGGTCGCCCCATCAGGAGGTTACCCAAGCAGGAGGTCGCCCTATCAGGAGGTCGCCCCATCAGGAGGTCACCCCATCAGGAGGTCGCCCCAGCAGGAGGTCGCCCCAGCAGACTGGCCAACCCCTGGTTAACAATTCAGACATTGACTTGGCACAGGTTTTTTACACCAGGTGCCCTTAGTGACGCCACCCACCCATTTTATCCAGGCTAGGGACTGGCACTGGACATGCCCTGGCTTGTGCAGCCCCAGGGCTGGGATTCAAACCTCCAATCCAGGAGGAGGGAGGCGAACATGCTAACTGCTGAGTCACCTTTCTCAAAGCAAGCAGAGCAAAAATAAAAGCATGACTAGCAACATTTTTAGCTAATCTGTCTGGCATTTTGCCACCACCACAAATCACGCCTTAAGGTTTAGTAAAAAGAACAGCTGATGATTTATGATGACTTTGTACCTCTGTTTATTAATCTCATTCTGTTAATGTAAAACCAACAATCGTTTATTATAGTTGCCATAAGTTTAATGACTATTATGTTAGTGGTCTCTCAAAGATATCCAAGTTCTCTCTTACAAGCAATGTGACTAAGCAGCTTTGATGGCAACATAGTTTTGAAATTTTGCCCCTAAATAATAAATCATTGCTAGAAGGTGCTTAGGGAATACTTTTCCATTACATTTACCAAGAAGGTGGCTGCACCCCCTGCATGTTAAGGCCATTTGGAGCATAACCATCTGCCATTGGAGGTGAGCCTGACTACAGAGAAGTGCAGAAGGTGTGATGCCTTCACAAGGCTCTATCCAGCTGTTGGCTCTATCCAGCTGTTGTGCTCCACACACTCCAGCACCTGCCCACCAAAGACATCCTTTATGTGCTGCATCTGCTCTACCCATTAGCTGATTTTCAGCAAAAGGCCACAGCAACTAATATTGCATGGCAAGATGCAGTGTTACAGTTCATGTAAGTTCACACTAACTACGGAGGACATTCTATCACCCGGACAAAAGGAACAGAAGCGACTGCCGGAGTTACACACTTCCATGTTGATTCTCAGAGCTCAGATGGAACCTTGTATTGCAATTCAGTTCTCATTGGTTTTTACATTTCCAGGTGCAACATAATGTTTTTTTCTTTGTATTTTATTTGAATATGACTTTACTCATATAAAAATCTTGTAAAACAATGCTACCAGTTCATCCATGGAAAAAAATGTGAATAATGTTAACAAAAACTGACAACAATACAAGATGATTTCAGGAGTTCCAGAATTTGGACCTAAATTCCAAGAGTAAGAATCCATATTATCACCCCTGACCCAAAGTCCCGCACAGCTGAATTCAGAGTCACACAGCGACGTTTTTACAGCAATCAAATGCAAAGTTTCCTGTTAACTTTCAGAACCTCATGAACAGGCTCTTCTAATGTGACATTTAAACAAACTTCCCAAAACACTAACAGAAGGGTCAAAACAAATTTGGGATTCCTATGATGATGATGATGATGATGATTATTAATTATTATTATTATTATTATTATTATTATTATTATTGGGGTGGTGAGGTCATAACTCAAGCTCCTTCCTATGTTCATCACCTCCACCCTCATTTGTATTCTGACTCCTCCCTCATTTGTATTCAGACTCCTCCCACATTTGGGTTCAGACTCCTCCCACATTTGGGTTCTGGTTCCTCTTACATTTAGGATCAGGCTCCTCCCACATTTGGGTTAAGGCTACTCCCTCATCTATTAGCACGCTTCACTCATTTAGATGTACAGCTCCAGTAAACAGCATGTCCAGATACCAACACTATAAATCATGCTTTATCTAATTGGAATGATGTTGGAAATATGTCTATAGCTTTATGATTAATTTATATTATAAATCAACTTAAATAAAGAAGGTCAAAGTCAGAAAGAAAAATCTGAATATTGACCTTCTCCAAATTTTTGACAATACATCTGCTATTTCATGTATTGTCACATTTTCTTTCAGTCATTTTTTGGGAAATTTTCATTCTTTGGAAAATTGGTCCACAAAAAAAAAAAACAATTCTTAAGACATAGTAATGAGGCAGTAGTGGTTACCATCACCATGGTATGACGTCATCAGCCACACGACATGATGTAAGCCATACAAAAAAAATTGTATATTGTCTACAATATAGCCCTTAGCCAGCCTTACCTGAGCGGAATTTGTTACGTATTAGAAGAGATCGTTCAGAGGCCAAAAGGGTCATGATAAAAATTCTGAGGCACAAGAGAAGGTTCCAAAAAAGAGCAGAATCCTAGTTTTCGTCCAGCAGGAACCCAACAGGGAGGACACTAGTAAGGTAGACAAAAGAAAGGAATGAAGTGAACGTACTGTTAGCTTTCTTTTCCATTCATAACAACCAGCAGAAGTCACAAATAGGCAGCTCCTCGGCAAAGGAACACAACAGCAGAGACTGACAGAGACACTACAAGGCAGTTTAGAAGGTGACTGTGAGCAAGAGTCTGGCAACAGCAACACAAACACAGACGCACAAACACAGACAAAAAGAAACACACAGGCTATACAAACTGTCATGCAAAGTGTGAAAACCACCGACACACGTATGTGTCGACTATATTGACTTTTATACAGACAAAACACAGACCAATACAATAAAGAAAAAAAATGTTGCAGATGATAATGGAAAACTGGACAAGCAGAACTATCAAATTTCAGAAGGTCATAAAGTAACTGCAAATTTTATATAAATGCAAATGTTATTTCCTGTTAATAATCAAATAGCAATAAAGGAAGGAATAGAGTGTACTTACCTAAATAAAGACGAAGTTATCCCCAGGTTGACTAAGTATCTTCCAAATTCAGTCAGAAGGATACAGCAGGCAGAGGTCTAGAGAACTTCAGATCCGTATTAGTTTTTCACTCATATTTTTGTCCTTTTTCTGTGTTCTCTGACAAAGTCTCCGAAGTGTGGATCAGGAGAGAAGAGCTGGGATTCTTCCCCCCTCTCAGAAGTCACTCTCTGTTCCTTTCCAGCTCGCTCTTTCTCCCTCACTGAGTCCAGGGACCTGCCAACTGTGAAGAATTGTCAACCCGGGGGGGGGGGG
>JABJVR010003390.1:7136-53304 GCA_025773905.1 Chitala chitala | reverse complement strand
ACCTGCATGTTTTTGGACTGTGGGAGGAAACCGGAGCACCCGGAGAAAACCCACCAAGCACAGGGAGAACATGCAAAACTCCACACACACAGACCCAAAGCGGGAGTTGAGCCTCAGGCCTGGAGGTGCGCAGCGACAGTGCTAACCACCATGCCGCCTGAAAGATATCCAAAAAAAAACTACTATACATTATTTTATTTTCTCTCTTCTATGTATTCCACTCCATTCAGTCTACTTTTCTATTTTTTAGTTTTAACAAAATATTACTTTATCAAAGTCATGTTGTGTTATGATCTGTATATTTAACTCTTATTATTCACCTATTATTGTAGGTGAAACATGAGAATATCCTCAAAGCATTTATTTAGTTTCATTTTCAAATTTCCACCAAAATACTGCTGATAGTGTTTATGGTGAATGGTTACGTACACAGAATTATGAGACCACAAAACAAATCGAGGCACTGCAGCAATCCGATAAATGGCAAGGATTTTAATTTACCGTTACAGTTAATGTAAAATAAATTTTATTTAAAATAAAATGAAAACTGATTAAGAAAAAACTATGTATAATTAGCCAAACCAAGCTAATTATGAAACTAATGAAATATTTTGTTCTCTTAAGTCGTTTTAATATACTGTATTTTAAATGCAGCTGTTTCTTGTCAATGTCAAACTCGCTGACCCGGTTTAGACGGAAATAAACCACGCCCACGGAGCGACCCTCTTCCTCGGCGAGCCCACACTTGAGCCAATCAGCGACAAGGAAAAATATGACCGTTAATGAAATGACAGTGGGCGGAGCTTGCAGGCCAACAGGAAGTGAACAGCCAAAAGGAAGACAGAAGAGCGAGGGGGCTAAAGTACTGCTTAAAATTTCGTTGGTAAGTACTGAATGAGAAAGTTCTTCTTTTTATTTTTTAGACTGCGCAAAGTATAGCTAGCGTTTTAATTCATTTTTCTAGCTATTTTGTAGTAATTATTGTACATATCCTCCAACACAGTTCTTATGTGTAACGGAAATTTACCTGTACGTTCTAGCGTTGAATGTTATGCTAGTTAGCTGACATTTTAAATATAAAATTCATATAGAATATTTTATGTTTAATATTATATGAGCCATCCTTAACTAGAGCAGCTAGTATATTTATGTAAAAATAAATATACAACGTTTTTGTTTAAATTGTACAGATACATTACCTCATTCTGATATCCTTCCGGATACAGTTAATGTACTGTGGTAATGATTTTTGAATTTATTATTAAATGTATTATTTTTATGTATCAGAAAAGACAGTGTTGAATATGATTAATCGATTTTTTTTTTTTCTTTTCACTTGTTTGTGTACTAAAGGTCAGATCTGCAGTATTGTCTTCACCTCCCAGGCCACAGTACTGAAATGTCTGGTACTGTAGCCTCATGGATCTTCCGCAGCTCCCTGCGTAAACCCTTCACCATCTCCTGCCATCAGCACAGGCTGTATTCCAGGATCTCCCGTCCCCCTACCCGTCCTGTTTCCCATACCAAAAGGACCTGTCCTGCTAACCCCTCTTCCCAAAGAGGTCCAGATCGTTGTGGCAATGAGGACTCCTATGCCCAACACGACAGCTTTTCCCACGAGGAGCTGGGCTTCCGGCTGACCGGCGCTCAGATCGACAGTGTTCTGCGGGCAAACGAGCAGGTTGTTCATATTCCAGAGTTTGACGGCCGGGGCCTAAGCCCGGTGCTCTGGTTCGAGAGCAACCACCTGCCTGCAAATGTACCCATCGAGGACCGGCGCAGTACCGCCACATGCCTGCGCACCAAAGGCATGCTCTTTGGTGTGTTCGACGGCCACGGTGGGCACGCCTGCGCCCAGGCGGTTAGTGAGCGGCTCCTATACTACATAGCGGTGGCCCTCATGCCCCAGCGGAGCCTGGCAGAGCTTGAGCTGGCAATGGAGAAAGCAAGGCCCGTACCACCCATTCTGCTGTGGTACAAGCACCACAATGATTACAATTACCGCGAGTCAGCATCCCTCTACGTGGAGCACTTGCGAGTTTTCTGGCAGGAGCTGCTGGAGACAGAGGAGCATGGTGAGGGCATGAACCCCCAAGATGCCCTTACCTACGCCTTCCAGAGGTTGGATGCTGATATATCACTGGAGGCCCAGTTACCCCTGGACAGCGGCCTGATGAGGAATACGGCCATGCAGGTGGCGTTTGCAGGCTCAACAGCCTGTGTGGCGCACGTTGGCGCCGAGGGGATCCACGTCGCCAACACCGGAGATTGCCGGGCAGTGTTGGGGGTGCAGGAGCCGAATGGCAGTTGGAGTGCGCTGCCCCTCACCCGAGACCACAACGCCCAAAATGAAGTGGAGCTGGCGCGGGTCCGTACCCAGCACCCCGAGGCGGAGGAGGCTACGGTGGTGCAGGATGGTCGGCTGTTGGGAATCCTTATGCCACTGCGAGCGTTTGGCGACGTGCGCTTCAAGTGGAGCATAGCGTTGCAACAGAGCGTGCTGGAGAGTGGCTGTGACCTGGAGTCACTCAACATCTACCAGTACACGCCAACTAACTACCACACACCACCCTATCTGGACGTGACCCCAGAACTGACCTACCATCGGTTGAAGCCTCGCGACCGCTTCCTCATCCTGGCATCGGATGGGCTCTGGGACATGGTGGGCAATGAGGAAGCGGTGCAGCTCGTTGGGGAGCACCTGACAGGGGCCCGCCTGCAGACGCCTGTGTCTGCCAGTGAGCGTCAGATGAACCTGGGCCAGATGCACAGCCTGCTGGTGCGGCGACGCGCTCTCGCCGAACCCTCCCTTGACATCAACGGTGCCACGCATCTCATCCGCCATGCCCTCTGCACCAACGAATACGGCGAATTCGAGCAGGAGCGTCTCTCTGCCATGCTGGCGCTGCCTGACGACCTGGCCAGGATGTACAGAGATGACATTACAGTCACCATAGTTTACTTCAACTCTAGCCTCATCAAGCCTGATGAAAATTAGTAGGATCCATGTGGTTTCCATTCCCAATCATAGTGCCAGTTTGTCAGGATCAAGGTCACTGTCTCTTGTATGATGGCTGTCAGTACACTGTTTTATTGTCATTTACAGAGGCATGGGTTGAGGTCTGTTAGCACTGTAACCATAATGACACACAAACCGGATTGGAGTGTCACATGATGCCTTCTGCCTTCCTCTTTTCATACATACTTCTTCATCCATCCTGGTAAATAGTTCAATGAGCTTGAACAGCTGTATGCAGTACTCTTTGTGAAGAAAGGTGACAGAAGTGAGTTACCTTCCTTTAGAACGTGAATATGCACTATACATCTCTAAATTTCTTTATTTTATCTAGAGTTGAGTGTTACTGTGCCAAAGGTATGAAACCTCACCTTGATCTGTAGTTTAAAACTAGTCAGGTGTGAGATACAGTACTTGGAAAGAGTACAAGGATCTAAGAACGATAAGTAATTATTAATACATCTGATAGCAGGTGTTACTTTATCTATATAGATATATATAGTATGTTATTTTTTTGAAGATGGAGCTAGTTGCTCCACAGGCTCTTTTTGTTAAAGGCCTTCTAATATTAATTATAAAGTTATTACATCTACATAGCACCTTGAATAATATGCACTCTACAGGCATTTGCACATTATCCGCTCTGGGGGTGGGTAGGTAGATGAGGAATACGGCCATGCAGGTGGCGTTTGTAGGGCTGATTACACATTTCTGAGAGGAACTCATGTGGAGTAAGGAAGTACACGCACACGTTTGTGTGCTGTTTCCTCTTCTTGCCCGGAAGAGCAGTGGCTGATTCCAGGAAACACAGACCTGGTCACTTAAAGAAATAATACAAATATTCCATAATTTCATATTATTGAAGTTGATTCCACAGCATAAAAGTTAAAAAAGATGCTTAATGTTGTACAACGTTTACAATGAGTGCTTGAGTTTGTGTGTTGGTGTGTACTGTTATGCACACACACACACACACACACGTGCACGCGTGCAGTAGAGGTTGCTAATTTTTTTTCTGTTACCCTCTTTTATATACATGTATTAGAATTCTTGGGTTGCACTTTTGGCTGCTTCTTCAAATAAAATGGAACAGTACCACTACAGGTTTTTAAAATACAATCATAAGTGTAAAGGAAAACCACTGCATTGACTTTTTTTTTTGCTTACCTGTTGTCTGTTGCATCAGTATTAGTTGTCTGGAGTTGTCTTTTTGTAGTCTGCATAGACTTGAAGGATTTTTTTTTTTGCTGTATGTGAAGTGTTTGAAGTATTTGCTGAACATTAGTTTGCATTCCTGTTTTACATTATGTCTTGTATGACTGTTCCTCGTCTTAATGTTGTTACACCTTCATGAAGTCATATACTTTTAATTTGAAATTTTAGCCTTACGATTTTTAAACTGGTTTTACACAAATGTTTTTCCCAGAACTCCTCTAGGCTTTTGTCAAAGAGAAATTCTTTAACACTCAGCTCTTAACACAATAAATATGATTCTACAGAAATTTTTTATGTTTAGAGCTGTGATTATTGATAACAATGGGCTTCTTTCACCAAGTGTTCTAAGGAAAAGGAAAAAAAAGTACCATAGTTAATGAATCAGTTCCGAAGTTCTTTTCTGGTTGACTCACCGGTTACATTGCAGCACTCCACATGGGGGCAGTGTTTACTGTATTTTCTAGTCGGTTGTGCCTTCAACCAAGTGTAGCGTTATACCTAACAATTGCACTCGCCATAAAGGATAAACATGGCAGAACAATGAAGTCAGAGTATCATAACAGATTTTAATATAATTTAATCTCTTCAGTCACTAATTGTTTCCACAAATTTTCTTCCAGGTTAGTTTTACCCTCACATCCAAAAATAACAATGCAGTAAGATTTTTAACTTGAGAATATAATGTGTATCACAGAAGGCATTGGATTGAATGGAATAAAGATAACACAGAAAAGTCAAAATCTGAACTCACACTTGAAGGATCTGTTATTTAACCTAATATGACTGTGGTAAATGACAATGCATGTACATTTTTTTAAATATTACTGTTCATTTATTTAACAAATGTTTTCATGCCAACAAGTAATTTTGCAGATTAAAGAACATGAGTATGGTTTTTAAGTAGGGGAGTACTTTTTGCTTGAGTGAGAAAAAGCTGGTTTATCACTTTCATCACCAAATTGCAATTAAATTTGCAAGCTGAAACCAGTTGTCAAAACTCATTCATAATAACACTTTTAACTCAACTCTTACTTGTCATGCTGACAAAAACCAAACAGGTCAGCCTGACTTTCACTTTCAGATAATTTTTAACCATTCATCATTTCTTCATCTTCTGTCAAGTAACCAGTCATTGTCTCTTCATCTTCTGTGAAGCACTTCACAGGAAACCAGAGTCCTCCTCTTCAGATGGGACTGATGTTTGTAGCTTCATAAATAATGTACAGTGCTGGTTGGCCTGGATATATTTAACACACTTTGAAGGCAGTTTTCTGAAAATGGAATCTAAGGTGTTTCCTTAAGGCAGGAGACACCTTAGTAAGCACATCTTTTAGTAACACAATCAATGGTGTGTCACATAAACCACTTTAGCTGATATAAAAATAGCCATATACAGTATATTAAGCAACAAAATATTTTATTTAAGGTGACATTTCTGAAACGCTGCAACATTTAATCCATCCTTTGTCTGTGTTTTTGTGACGGTTTGATACAAACTTGTTCTACCTGTTCACGGGCCTTTGGGTGCTTAGGATAGGTGCAAGGCCATCCAAAACTACAAAGTATAAGCCTTCAGGCAATGAATGGAAATTAATGGAACATAATAAATCTGTATACTATTCACTGACATTTATATTAAATTTACAGCACAGAACTGTGCTGAATGTTAGCGTGTTCTTCCTTGTTTTCATTCTGTTGGTTAATAACAAATAAAATATTAGTTAAAAAACACGTTTCCTACTTTGCTACTTTTCTGAGGAATTTTTGAATAAAAAACTGATGGCTTTTGAATATATTTTATTATTCAGTGCTATGGTGGGCAGCACACTTGTAATGCCTGATGTGCATAAATAAATAAAATTTAAAAAACGTGAGAACTGCACACTAACAATGTGTGACAGATTGAATACAGTTCACATGACAGCAGGTTGGATGTAATCATGAATGTTTTTTTTTCTGTTGTGCTACTTATCAGCTCAGGGTTTAAAGGCTGTGTCAAATACCACGAATCATGCCAGAATCTCTGCCTGGCATCCGTTCACACTGTGTACTGTATCCATGGTTACAAACAAATAAAACTCCCTTCTCCTATCTCCTGTCCCTGTAAAACAGCAGTCTGTCACCGTCACCCATCAAAAATAGAAAGATGCTGTCCAAAAATATCTTACTCTTGTGTTCAGAAATACGGACACGTGTGCTTTGCGTCGTCTTTATTTAGTGTTGCCGTGGAAATGTGTGCATGATACCTATACACCCTGACCTTGCGCCCCCCTGCCGCCTCCGCCAGCACCACCCACTTTGTACTGAAGAATTCCTCCTTCCATAACCTTGAGCTTGGTCAGTGCAGCAAACACTTTCAGGACCTCCTTTGAAATTCATGGTCAAATGCTCCCTTTTCAATGTAGCAAAAAGATCAAAAAGACCATATATCTATTTTCAGACATTCACAGGCTGCAATCTCTTAAATCAATAGCTGAATCCTTGTAGGACAAGAAGGGTCTTGAGGGTAATTGTCCAGAAAAAGAGATGTTTGACGTCTGTGTTGCTTTGTCGAGGAAGTGGACATTCTGTAAACCGCAGGTGTGAGCTGACAGCAAAAGTCACTTTTTATTATTTCTACTGTTAAGAAAACATCAAGAGTGACCCACAGTCAGACACTGTACCAGTGCTGTTCATATCACACAGTTTGACTGAACAGAAAGCTGTACTCAAAAAGTCCATTTTCCGCCCCTGTAAATGTCAAACATGCCAACAGGCTCCACCGCTGTCCAGGTAACAGCTTTCAAGTCTGTGAGGACAAATTGCAAGGAGCGTAGGACACAAGCAAAATCAGGAAACCAGCCACTCATGCAACATTCGCTCATACATGCAGCTAAGCAAACACTCTGTGTGTATCTGCGTTCATTCTGTAGATGACATCACAAATTAGACTTGGGTCCTTTTGCTTTTCAGCAATAACCACTGCAGTGCCAATAAACTGCAATTAAATTGTTTAAATTTGCAGCTGAAATTATAAATGGCTTGCATAAAAAGCATTTACAATTTTATGTGCTTAAGTTGTTGAATATAGTGGATGCAACTGAATGTCCTTCTTCGTGTGCTAACCACTGCCTCCTAACTGCTATAGAAAATCTTCTTTTGTATCCATAAACAAACCAGGTGACCCAGATGTTTTATTGTGTTAAGGGACATTTGACAAAAAAAATTTTCACAAGCTGTTGTTAAATGACATAACATCAGCTGTGTGTGGTCTGTGGTTGTGAAGCGCCCCACTGAAATAATAACACGGTGATTACCTTTGCGGAGGCATGACTACCTGATTTCCTGACCCAGTTCTACAATATCGAGACACCCCTCTGTTAGGACTAGCCATATAAACCCCAGAGAGGGGTCACGCCTGCTTCTGTTGGCAGCAGCACACTATGGGGGATGGTCTGTTTGTGGGTCGTGGGGGGGCAGGGAGGGGGACAATTGTAGGAGCTGCCAGCTGACCCTTTAGTGGACTCCAGAAGCATTGCCAGCAACATTCAGGTGTCCCAAGCCAATGGAGTGAGCACCCTGCCAAGGTCCATGCTCTATCAGGGCTCAGTTGATCGAAGGTCCCCCCCCTTCCCCAAACCCCCCTCCAACGCACAGACAGGAGCAGGCATCTTAGGTGTCACGTCCAGCCAGCACCGTGTGACGATGACTGAGAGGACGGGAAACTCATAGGGTTAGTGCTGGGAACAGCACAACTGCTCATTCCACGCCTTTCCCAGAGAAATGCTACTCAGCTCTGACCAGCATGTTTCTCAGGTTCTTGTCCCACTGCCATACCACGGTTCGAATCACATATTTTGGTTGCATGTCCATGCCATTAGTCTGACTGCTTCTAAAGTTTAACACCATCTTTAAGACCCACATGGGCTCTGCTTAGGATAAATAGCTCAGAGTAATCTACATATATCACTGTGTTTAAGGTCAAAGGTCTAGCCAGTCTCTCCTGCATCATGTGACAAGGGAGCTGCAGCCAGGGTCCTTGAGATCTGATGGAAAATACTATGTGCAATTTGATATCTGCTCCCAGCAACATAGTACCCCAACCCATATTCTGGATTGTCTAATCTCAACTATAAGCACTCTTTGTTCATGTCAGAATTAGTGTTCTACCAAGGATAGGACATGCTGAGTTTAAAACAGCTCCAGATTTCTGTACAACATTACTGGGCCTATGTGAGGTTTCTAATGTCACCTTATTCATTATCTCCTGTAACTGTTCCATTTGGTGTGTGGGCAGAGGTTGGCCATCATGTGCTTTCTGGGGCCATCAGAAGTTTCCAAGACTTGGGGTCAAAAATAGCCCGGCCTCCCTTTTATTAATCAAAGCGTGACTATAAAAAGTCTGGTGTAGGGTCAGCCTCAGCAGTGTCACCCTATCTTTAGCTTTATTTATGTCCCCCTGTTGACAGGATCTCTTACACACTTCCCATTCAATGGGTCACATGGCCACAGACCCCTGCTGCTGGAAAGTCTTGGGAAACACGGTTCACACGTGCCTTCCTTAAACATCTTAAATTCTCTTAGTCCTAATAACAGCTCCTGCCCCTTTAGATTTGTTTTGATCGACTGTAACAGCTCTGAGAGTTACAGGTTGACAGGTCAGCAATATTAAGAGATTTTTACCTCATACACATTGCTTCAAAAATGTATTTGATGAGACATGAAATGGAATTATTACTCATAGATTCCTACAGGCCTTTAGATCTTTTTGGCTTTCTAAGTGCTTAGGCCCTTGTCAAAAGCAGAATATAATAACAAATTAAATTACTCTTGAGGTTTTGTCAGTAAACTCTGCTTGCTGAAATGGAACATTCCAAATGACCCGATGACGTAAAATTTCCCAATCGTGTCTTAAATCTGTTGTAAATTTTCCTTAAACAGAATCAGGAACATGAGTGCTGGGAAATAAAAGAGAATTCCTCGCTGGGACACAGTGCTTGAACACTACAAAATTTCAAGCCCCCTTTGACGTCAGCACTTGTGTACCACTGTAGCCTTTAAAACTGCATGTGAAACCAGAGTTGATTTTCAGGTCATTACAAGTTTAACCAATGAATATTGTTGTGAAAATTAGTGAAATTCTGAAGTCAGGTTGAAACGACTGAGGTTATTGCATCAACTTTAAAGAGTAAAATGAAATAGAAAAAATGTAGGGAAGGCTGTTTTTTTTTACAATAGATGCACAGTGCAGAAAGTGTGGGGGAAATGGCTGCACTGTACCCGAACGGTAGAAGTGTCTTCAGAGTTCTTGTAAACGTTTCCAGTGGATGCGTTTGATAAAGGGGTGAGGGAAGGGGGCTTTGTTTTGGAGCGTTACTTCAATGGCTCTGTTAGTGTGAGGGCGGAATACCTGGCAGCTTCAGACAAACCTCAACAAACAGCAGTTCTGGTGCCCTGACGATGTGGGCTGTTGTCACGCGCGTGGTTTGTGTCTATGACAACAGGGGAAAGGTCAGATACACCCTCTCCCAGCCCGTAAGCCAAGTGTTGAATCCATGACAAGAACCTGACATGTAACAGATGAAATGCTTACACAGGCAGCTGTGGATGTGAACTTGCATGAGGCTGATTGCTATGTAGGGTTTAATACGTGGATATAGGTGGTTACTCAGGTGGGTAAAGTTTTTCCATGGTTCAGTTCTAGAGCTGAGAGTGCAGCTTCTTAGTTAAGCAGTTAAGCAGCATGCATGACTAGTGGAAAGTTGAAAATTTAGTGTACTTTCCCAGGTGAAATCATTCTCTGCACTTTGCTGTGGCTTGTTGGTCTGCCCTGCCCATTAACTCCATGAAAAGTACAAAGCAGTTCTAGAACAAAAGACCTTTTAAATGTGTATGTCCAGTATAACAATCTAAAGATAGAATAATTTCCTAGGATAGTGGAGATTGTTTCTTTTTCCATGGCTCTCTGTAATAAAGGCTTGGGGATTCACTTGTATCAGGAAACTGCTTTCCTTCCCTCCTCAAAGAGGCCTTTTGTGTGGGGAAGAGCAGACTCCTGTATGACTTCTGTGCATATAGAAGGTGGCTTCCATGGACCACAGCAAGGTTTTCACTTTTAACTGTAGGATCTGGCTCATGGTGGAGAAAGCTGAAGGGTCTGTAGTGAGACCAGGTTCTCTAAGCATTGAGGAAAGCCTTTTCTCATTATGGTTCCTGAAAGGTAACAGGTAGGTTAAACTAAATACTAGGTCCATGGCCCATGTTACAGGGACACAATCTCTGGTTATCCATACATTGCAGCAAGGACAGGGGTGAGGATATAAAGCTGATTGGGTGAAGGTGCTTTCAATCAGGAGCTTTATAAAGACACCAATAATGTAACCCATTGTAGGAATATCTTTTTTTGTATGTTTACTTATCTATTTGCTTATTTATGTAGTAATCAAGTCTTTTCTATACTCATATATTCATGTATGGACTGAGCTATTGTTGTTGATTTTTTATTCTGTAATTTTGAGAAAATTCAATAAACATATTGTTAAAAAAAACAATGTAACCCAGCTTTAGACTTTACACAATGTATAACAGGATGTTATAATTCTAAATGTATTACTTATGCATTCATATATAGCGCTGTATATACAAACTTACAATTTTTTGTTTATTCTAACAATACTTTTTATGGGCTTCATGGAGGTTACTTACACTGCTTTACTGTACTTACATTTAACAGTTAGATAATTTTGCTCACTTTTGTCCTCTAGTTGTAAACAGAAGAAGTAATAAAGTATTTACGGACTGTTAGAAATTGTTCACATGGTCTCCTCTGGCATTTCAGAAATGATTTTCATGGTGTAAAAGCCTGTGAACATGCTAAACACGCATCAAGGTCCTTACCACTTCACTCTCTCTACATGTCTGATTTGATCAGGGAGTGGGTGGCAGACTTAACTGAGGGTCTCTGAGTATAACCCCTCCATTGTTGAAGGGTTGGGGGGGGTGGGTGGGATTTTATCACAGGACAAGAGTGAACAGGTAGGCAACAAGAACAATGATTATACCCATCCACCAACACCCAAACCTCAGAGCTACTGGTGTGAGAATCATGATTGGCATAAATTAAATATTGGCAATGACTGAGTGTGACAGAGCCTGAGACATCCTCCCGCGGTCTGTGGGTGCACTGCGTTGGTGTGCCGTGGGCGGGCAGGTTGGGTTTGGCAGTGAGGCGTGCCTGGCGTCGTGATGTGGGCTCACCTCAGCATCCGCTCCTCCTGAAGGAGAAAAACGTAGCAGAGCTGCAGACTCGTCTGTTGCCATAGCAACAGAGAGAAGGTACAAGTGGCTATGGGGTCCAGCTCGTGAGAAAAGCAAATGACGTTCGGCTTTAGTCAATAAAAAGGCATCATTCTGTACCTCCATTACAACCATGTAGTGACATCTTTGTAAATGAGGTATTATATAGAAGAGCGGAAAACAGGACAGCTTTTCTTATTCTCAGACAAAAAATAGGTCTGCGGATTCAAATGGCATCATCTTAATTGCCAGTTAAAGTTTTGTCACCCAAAAGCGGCTGTCTTAAGAAACCTCGTGGCTAGGTGCACAAGTCTCAAAACATGACATTTAATTAGGACATTGTCATTGTGCCTGACATTTCTCCAAAGTCTTGATTAACACCTTTTTGAAATTAGTTATGAGTCACTCCACTCGCTCCTGTCTAGCAATCAGGATGTTTTGTTACTGCAAAGGTTATAAAGCTGTACGTGGTTCCTGTGTGTTTCTCCTAATCTTAAAAAGAATAAAATACCCTCAGTAAAATACCCACATGGTTAGCAAAAAAGATCAAACCCTATAGTACAATTTGATCTATCCTGTGTCAGAAGGTGAGCTCTTCTGAAGGAAATAGTATGGGTGGGTACACAGATCTACACAGGTTGAGAAGGAGGGCATCGGACAGTATGTCGCTCTGCTTATAGCTGCCTGGATGCCCTCTTATAATACAGGCAAAGGGTTTTTAAATCTTTCGCCCAACTGATAATGTGTGGATTATAATTCTGATTCTCACTCATGACTTTCCAGGCTAGCCTAACGACAGCGTTTGAAAATGACCTTCATAGCACAAAGGAGTGTGTTTATTCAAATGTGGAGCAACCTAATTTTGTTAACTGAGATGGACAAGCTATTTCCTAACATCTTAATGTAATAACAAAAAGGTCTGTTCTACTTGTGTGGGCCTATTGCTTCCAGGGAAGAATACGGTGGCTTCAAGCAGGCACAAATATAGTTGGCAGTGAACTTTCTTAAAACAACACAAAATAGAAGATCCATTCCGTAATCAACAATGGAAAACCAATGTTCTCCTTTTTAAGATGGGAGGTGCTGCCTGGTGATATCCGTTTATTCAGTCAATGCTACAAATTAGCGGCGTGCCCCACATACATGATGTTCAAACATTGGCGTTGAACAAGGGAGAAAAGGGAGTCCACAGGAACATGCAGGTGGGAACAGAACAATCCGTGAGGAGCCTTTGCCTTTTTTTACTTGAAGAGTGCTGCTGGCTGGAGAATTGAATGCCTGATGTAGGTCTGAAGTGCCGTTTCATCTGATTTCTCTCACCCTTGGGATCCTTCAGAAAATGGGCATTGCATTATATTCTGTTTCTGTGCTCTGTGTGCCACTGAAACAGTATGTTCTTGCATGCGTGTGCGTGTGTGCGTGTGCGTGCGTGCGTGTGTGCGTGTGTGTGTGTGTGTACGTGTGAGTAGTTTCACATGAGAGCAATAAGTGAAACAAACCAACAGTTTGTGCCGTAGACTTCAGAAAAGCAGCATTAAAAAAACAAAGAAACTAAGCTGTATTTAAATAATGCCATCAACCGTTGCTTTTCGTAGGTAAATGTGCAAGTAGTAGCCAAAGTCAACAGAATTATCTCAAAAAATCAATGTGTTTTTAAATTGATGTGTTTCATTATTATTATTGTAGCTGTTGCAGTTTTTGTCAGAATATTGCTGGTAAGAGTGTGTTTTCTCCTGAGTGATTCCGGGACCCGGGTGCTGTAAACACTGGATTAAGAGCAATCGTTAGAGCCAGCTCTGTGGCATACTTTGTGGAACATTCCAGTCTGGCCCTGGGGCCGTGTCATCCATCACTTGCTAGGAAAGCAGTGGGGTGGGCCTGTGATACAATCAGTGCTCGACAGCAGTTGGGCCAGAGAGGGTACAAACATCATTTGTACAGAACAAAAAAAGTGATTGAAAAAAAACTGCACTGTAACATAAAGCATCAACCCACCAACTGAGAATCAGAAATATTACTGTAAAAGACTGTGATGATGTGCCAATTCAAAACATAATCAAAGTACAGTACTCAATAAAATAATATAAACTACTTCTATTTCATAATTTGGCATTTGTTAAAAAAAAAGTACATTTTGAAACAATACAAAAACAGTATAAAACATGGAATTACATAAAATATTAATATCTAGTGTGCGTAACAGGTGTGAGGGAGGTATTTTCCCAAGGATCTTTCCAGTAATGCCAGCCATTATCAAATGAGAGTTAAATTTATAGGTACAGCAACTCCACACAGTGAGAAATCAGTTGGAAAATGGCACCCTCCCTGGAGAACTGTGAGCTGTTGGGAGCCACCTGGAGTGGGGCCAGAACAGTGCTGAAACACAGTGGTACAGGTGTGCGCTGCAGTTATGGAGACAGAATAACTTTTCGTTAAGGGGATTGCTCTTCTCGTAAAGGGGATCACTCCTGTTTGTGAATTCCTTGGTTTCAGTGCTCGCATGGGAGAGCTCCTGTCATTACCAGAGATGTCTGCTTACTTCAGACTAGACTCAGTGTCTGCATGAATTGCCTGTTTGCCCAGTTGGCCAGAGTGTGCGTGTCATACCTGAATGTCCCCTCTGATCTGCAATGTTTACCTGTCACTGTCAGCCTAAAATATATTTTATGCACCTCAGTCTTTCTTTTACACCATTGCCAGGATGTTTACCTGTACAGTCAGGCTGTTTGCCCATTGTACAATAAACATGAATGTTTGAAGAGCTTTTCCTGGAATGTTGACCATTTGAGCAGTCTAGTCTTTTTTATTGCAGTGATCACATGTACCCCAAGCACATGAACAACTATTTTTAGTTCATTTAATCACAACTACGCATAATTGCATAGATGTCATGTGGAAACGGCTGCTTGTTGAACTGGACTGCATCTGTCCTTTTCTGCATGAACACATTGTATTGTGCCAGTTATTATGAAACACAAAAATAAACATTGCTTCCCCGGAATTTTAACTTCTAATGAGATTTTGGTTTGGATTTAAAAAAAAGAGACATTAACCACAGATTGCAGAAATAAGCGATTCTTAATGAGATAATTTAAAGTGCAACACACATCCCCGATTCTCTTGAATGTTCAGTGAATTTCCCAGAATTCTTTATCTCCTCTCTGACTCCTTGTAATTCAAAAATTGGTTCCACTTCTAAAGTTTTCTTTGAGACATCTGTAATCTGACATTTATAATGCAGTAATACATACGTACATGACATTATGTAAACATTAACATTGTGAAAAGTTTTCTTATATACTTGAGAATTTTTTAAGGAGCACCTGAAGTTGTCAAGGGGGGGGCATTTAATCCCCCCACAAGGAAGTGTTCAATGGGGACCCTCAGTCAGGTGTTCAAAGTCAGAATATGTGATTCCAGTTCAACAAAGAGAGAACACGCTTTTGAAAAAACAATCCAAGCTGCCTGCTAAGATGCAGTGAGCTATTTTTTTGCAAAACCTGTGCACTCTGAGAATGTGGCCTAATCGTATTTGCGGTTGGACGTCTGCAAATTACACTGAGTCTACGTGCCCCGTGCCGAGGGTGCTATGGCTCCAGTGCCACGCAATAAGAGCATCGTACGCAGACTGAGTCATTGTAGCTCCATCTGCTAATCGTCATCCACTTATAATTAAATCGCAACGTCTGTAAAACGTATGGCCCTGCGGCCTGGAGTAGGTGCAAGCACTAATTCGTGCCTCTCGCACGTTATCGACCAGCTCAAAGGCCCAAGCCAAATTGGATTCCCACATTTGTCCCTTAAAATGGTGGAGGTGAATTGCCTGATATGACAAGATTAAATATTCATCAGATTGTGGAAACTGAAAGTTCTCCGGTTTTGTCCCGTAACCTTCACCCGACATCTGCTGCCTGTTGAACTGCAGTGGTGCAGAGATGGGACAGCTTCAGCAGCCAAGCTCAATTAAATTCAACAAGGAACTGAGGTGCTGGGGCACTTTGGTGAGATTAAATGTGCTTATAAATAGGTGTCGCTGAATTCCTTCCAAGTGTGCAAATTTTATCTAGCCAGGCACTCGAGTGTTGTTAAAATTGGCAGGGGCGAGACCAGCTCCCCTTTGATCCTACTGGCATCTCCATAAGGTTGTTTGCTCCTGTTGACAGCAAAGGAGGTGGAACAATGAAGCAAGTCCATCTCTCAATTACTCTCAAAAGGGTGGCTAGGGGTCGACCCCAGCATTGGACAAGTTACAGACCTTTATACAAAGTAATACATTCTGATAGGTTTGAGCGAGACCCCAGAAATCAGAACCGCAAAGTCAACTGTTCACTTAAAAGGACTGGAGAACATTTATTTAAAAAAAATGAAAGTAAAACAAAGAATAAAAAAAAAACAAATTAAGTGATTTCTACCTTAGCTTACTGAGCAAACATTTCTGGAAAATTACTTCACATTTTTTCTGGTCGTGGATAGAAGCTAAATATAGTAAAATTGGCCATTCACCCGTGTCCTGCCTTGCAGACAACTGATCCATGCGTTCCGCAGGGAGAGGAAAATAAGGGCAAAATGGCTATATATAGATTTGCCTCTTCTCCCAGAGGTTTGGGGGGTTTACCTTCACTATGACGTACTTTCACTAGGACGAGGTTTGCAAAGTTTTTCTTTGGTTTAGAAGAGTTCACTTCAGGACCCTATGCATTTTAACCCCATATATCCTGTGAAAGTATAACAGCTCACTAGTATTACAGATGGCAGTATACTTTTCAACCTTTTAGTTTTATAATGCACCCCAAAAGCCAAAGCTTAACAAAACACAATTTTGTCATCATTGTCATGTTCACACACACTTCAGTACATCTCACAATAATTATACGATCAGTGCTTAGAAGATTAAGCTCTTTTAAAACAGATACATGTTCCCATGTGCTTCAGTACGCTGTCAGTGCATGCAACCGAGTAAGCAGCTAGTAACACAAATTCTCCACTTTGAAAGACTGTCGAATCTGGAGCAATAAAAATGTCCATCTGCTGACTAGTGCATGGAAGCCATGTGTAACAGCTTTTCTAGCCATTGCTGGAGTGAGCATATTATACTTTGCTAGGAAAGAATTTGTATGAGACCCTAATGCCATTTTACAAACACCAACACTGGCTTAAACAGGCCAGGATGAAAATATGCCTGCAATTCTCACGTTATTGTCCAATGTCCCAGAGGCCAGCATAATTGACAAGCGAGTTACCATATTAACTCAATATCCCAAACCATTCATTGGGAGTTACACACTGAATCAATCCAGTCAGTAACAGGTACATAAGCAAATTCAAAGGGTCAGTTTAGAGTCAACAAATTTGCCTGAACCATAGGCCATTGAATTGTGGAAGAAAACCATACCACCTGCAGAAAGGTCATGCATATCCACGACCAAGGGCTAGAACAATGCCAATAAGTGTCTTCTGCTAAGCTGCTCCACCCCATTCATTTAGTTTAGTGTTGGCTGCAACAAGTTAGCAGATGCTTTGAGGTTTTATATAGGGCCCATTTGTTCAGCACAGACACAGGGGACCCATTCATGTTTCTCCGCGCTATGGATGTTTCCTTTCTCTGGTGACTTCACTCTCTGGTAAAGGCATGAAGGGCAATGCCAGCATAAAATGAAGAAACAAACAGGTGTAGCTGGTGCTTAGCCATGACCCTGCAGGGCTCTGCGAGACACCCTGAGCAGACTGCATGACAGGCCTGCGTTGCAGCTGACAGGCTGCTGTCCTGAACTTCCCCTTCACTCTCCACATGCCCAAGGCTTCTGTGGTCAGACTAGACTGGACGCAGACAACAGCCTCCTCCCATCCCCACGAGGACAGTGTATTCTGTCACATGCATCATGACAGCGGCAACAGCAGACAAAGAGATAAGCGTGTCCTTGGGAATCAGAGGCGA
This sequence comes from Chitala chitala, assembly GCA_025773905.1. Classification (NCBI taxonomy): domain Eukaryota; kingdom Metazoa; phylum Chordata; class Actinopteri; order Osteoglossiformes; family Notopteridae; genus Chitala; species Chitala chitala. Next base: position 35,863 of record JABJVR010003390.1, on the reverse strand, counting down.
AATCGGTTTACAGCATCTGTTTGGCAACTAGGGCAGCACAAGAATGACAGTGGGGCAGGCTGAGGGTCTTGTGCCACATGGTGCTTATCTAGGAGTTAGGGATACTTTCTGAGATCAGTCCAGATGGGAGATTAAAGTTCAAGCCAAACATGTACGCGGCAAAGGTGTGCAGATTTCATTGGATGGCTAAACTAAATTATGGTAAGACTAACCATGAGCAACAGACAGTTATTTATGCAGAGACTGTGACAAAACAGAAATGCACTGAGAAATGCATTGTTTATTAGACACAGCACATGCCACAATCAGTAGGGCTTCCAGTCACTTAAGGAAACCCCTTGCCAAGTTCTACAATTATCTCTTACCTGCAACATTACTCCAGGTAACACACAAAATGAAATGTAATTAGAACCAAAATAAACACCAATATACAACAGACAATAATACTGTATGTTAACTCCAAGACTCCTTGATGAAGATATTGGGAAGCATACAACAGACTGGCCTGTTACATTTCATAAACACCAAGTAACGCAGGCATGGGGCTGCCTTGAACAGGAGGTGTATCTAATCTGCACTCTGGTTTCAGTGCAGCTAATGGCGTGCTGCACAACCACTGCTGTGTGACGTAAGAAAACGAAGGTTCACCTATAAGGAACAGCGGTCTTATCAGCGTGAAACCACACTTATCTTGGCCATGGTCAGATCTCATGTCCTTTGTCACTTCACGCTTAAACCAGAAGGAGAGACACCTGAGGTCACCTAAGAGATGTTTGTCTCCATTGTCTTGTATAAGTATTGTTGAGTCACATGGTGAGTCACAGGAAGTGCAGAAGTTAAAACACTGTGCTGGTAACTTATGGTGTCTTATTCACATCCCTGGGTACCGTTTTTATTATAACATACAGAAAGTCCCATAATCCAATTTACACATCCTGCTGCAAAAGTATGTCTGAATAAAAGCCTTTTCTAATCAAATAATATAGTACAAAACTGCATTTTATGTGATACTGGATGCAACTAAGTTTAAAATCCAGCCGCAAAAAAGGGGCAGCTTTAACATCAATTTAGAGCGTCTTTTATCGAGCGAGGCTGAGGGCACATATGACGTCGGTTTGAAATTGTTTCACCAAAAAGGAATTAGCGTATGGCCTTTTCACAGCCTCCCAGGGCTGTGTGCTCGGCACTTGCATTTAATCTGTAATTGTACATCAGTGCCTGTGCCATTCTGCAAATCAGTGTGTCGTCACTGATTGGGCTGCTTGGAAAAAGCTCTGAATCAACAAGCGAACCGCAGAAAGTGTCACAGAGGAGAGCACAAGAAAGCAGATGGGGACCAGTCAGGTGCTGGTGTGTTTTAGTGGTGTGTTTTAGTGTACAACACAGAGCAGCCAAAGGCCCCAGGCCTTATTTTTTAGCCAGTCACCTTGGTGAACTTCATTCATTTAGGGCTAAGTGTAGTTCTGCCACAGATTTGTGCTTCCTGAGAAGCTGGGTTGAAGTGGGTCAGCAAGCGAGGAATAGCGTCAAACATGCGGATGACGGCAGTGGACGAGTCAATTGCGTCAAAGTTGTTCGTCTTTATTGGTTTCTTACTGGGGTCTCGGCGTAGAGGACTCAGCAGGTTGTCTTCAGCAGGTGTAATTAGCCAAGCTGTCAAGCAGCTTAGAGTCTTGTTTGAGTCTTTCAAGAAAAAGGGCACAGCCAGTGACATCACTAGGATTTAAAGGTAAATATAATTACCCAATGCAACCAAGTGCAGGGGGAGGAGGGGGGCTGGAGGTGAGCAATTCCTTGTTATGCATCTTGTGGAAAGAAGAACGAGGGGGGGTAATAAAAAGTGGAGAGTGGATCGATTGCAGAACTCCGTCACTATAGCAAAGTTAACAAGTACAATGGACACAGCTTGACATCCTACCAGCTGTTAAAGCCCCAGGAAGCAAGCCATTATGCTTATTAATGCGACCCAGACAGCTCTGAAGAAGGCTGGGTTATGGGAAATGGGACTTCCATTTCTCCTGCCTAAAACATTTAAAAGCCTCTTCAGGCATAAAGGTTTAATATATGTATGAATTTGCAGGTGGTCCATATAAGTAAACTTTTCCATTTCTGTCGGTGACGCCGCTGTCGGCTTGGAGCAGGTGGATCAGGCGTCTACAAAAAGAACAATCAGCTTCCAGAGGTTGTATCCAGTGACCACCTCTCCCAACCTATAATCATTTGATCAAAGAGAGAACCAGAGGCATGGCGTATCTGTGACCCCACCTCCCATATTGTTTTGACCATTGGCCCCACCCACAGGGGCTATCATTCACACTCCAGACATCCAATTGTGGGGCATAGAGGTTCAATAGGTAGTTGGGTAGATAGCACTCTTGCCTCGCACCTCCAGGGTCATAGCTGTCAACACTGTGTTTGGAGTTGGCATGTTCTCTGTGTGGTTGCATGGGTTTCCTCCTAGTTCTTTGGTTTCCTTCCATAGTCCATGTGTATATGAAAGTGTATGTGTGTCTGTGTCTGTGTGTGCCCTGATGATGTGTTGACATCCTGTTTGGGGTGTATATTACCTTCCACCCTAGGCTGCTTGGGTTAGAATTTAGGCAGCTTGTGAAGGACAGTGGTTGGATTATAGATGGAAGGAAATATCCAGGTCCTGAAATGTCATTCTTCAGACAGATTCTTCCCTGGGTTGCACTGAACAGCAACAGCACCATGGTATATGCAGTGGTACAAGCATTACCGTGACCACATGCACTTGACAAGAGTTTGGGAGGGGCTCAGAAACACGCAACAGCAGCACATCATGACAGATCTTTAGAAATATCATGCAAAGCACCAAGCACAGCTTTATCCATCATGAGCTATTTCAATATTGAATTTCAGATCCTCCAAGATACTCAATTATCCCCGAAGGACAAACTCAGTAAAGACTATAAAAAGCAATGCTTCAAAACATCTTATTACATTTGCTGAGAAATTTTAAGGATTTTACTCGATTTGTGGAAATAAGATTAACCTTGTTTCTTCAATGAGGGTAATGTTTTCACACTAAAATTGCCGATAAACAGCAGGAAGTTGAGTCAGTGGGAGACAAGAAAGCTGATGTGAGTGTCTGTAAATAGGGTCATGCATTTGGTCATGCAAACATGTACCAAAAGGTTTTTTTTTTCTAAACCCCACTTTACTGAGAAGTCTTAGACTTTCTTGCACAACCAAAGATGGATAGACAAGTATCGATTGTGTTCCTTTTAACCGGTTTAACACCTGGAGTCTAACTTATAGTCCACAGGCACGTTTGCCATCACATTATGTCGCTGCTATATCTATAGGTGTGAGTGTTTGGCGAGGCATGCCTCTTCCTCAGAAGACGGAGAAGGAGGAGTAGATGAGTCGGTGAACAGTCGCCTTCTGCCAGGGTAATGGGGCAAAATGGAGGGGGCCACATCATGGGGCTCGTGTCTATAAGACGTGGGGGTGGGGGGTTGAGGGGTACAACAGCATGACTGACTGCTGCTAAGATTTCAGTCAAAATGTTCATGCACACTCTAATAACTAATGCCTAATCTCTGTAGCCTTTATCCTGAATAATTGTCCGGCAGGTCCATAAACATTTCCAGGCCATTTTATTTTAGTCATTGAAAACCTCAAATCATGGCCTTTGCTCTTAAAATAGTTATTTTATGTATAATATACTTTTCTTCCTGGATTGTTATCTCAGGGAAATAGATATGTGTAGGACTTTTTTCTCCTTTTCCATTTTCCAAAATGTTTGTTGTTCAGAATCGGAATCAGAATCATCTTTATTGCCAAGTATGTTAAAATATGCAAGGAATTTGACTCCAGTTCAGTTGCTCTCAGTGTGCTTTTTAAGCCGTTGAATAAAACAGAATAGAAAAATAAAAATAAAATAAAAACAAAAAAAATTTAGAGTACAAAAAGACAACGATATTATATGCACAATGGTTATCGTTGACATTTTACATTTTGGGATGAGAACTATGCAGCCTGTGAAACATAAGCCTAAACAGGAAAACAGTGCAGGATTCTGGGTAAACGTGGCAACGTTGCCACTCCCTCCACATCTGTGAACGAGAGCTCAGTAAGTCACAGTGACTGCACATTTCTAGCTAAAGCAGCAGCAGAAGTGGTTCACCAGTGCAAAACCGATAAGCCTCTATGAGGTACAGCCACAGAACGTTAAAGACCCACGCATCAGTGTTTAAAGCAACGTCTTCTCTCTACTGCGCCTGTCCCACAATTGCTGTAAGAGTGGAGCTCGCCAACACACAGAGAAAGGCTATTGTGTTAGGAGATGTAACAGTGAATTGCTGGGTCAGCGATCATTTTAATTTGCCAATAATGTTATATCCTTTCTGCATCAGACAGAGGGAATGTCCAGTAATCAGAATCCTTCTTTCTAATTTGTAAGGCCATTGCCCTTTGTTCAGATACAGTGTGGGCAGTGAGGGGAAAAACAAGCGTATTAGAGGAGAGAACTAGCCCAGCTGGTAGGGAGATGTGTGTGATTACTGTACAAAGTGCAAATATGGCTCCAGCCAATGAAAGAAGGCCGGGGGATGGGTGACAAGCACGTCTTCGGCGGATGAGCCAGATGTGCTCCTTCACATACCGGTCACAACCCTTCTGTTCGTGCCTTTATTGTGTTGGTTCTCCTACATTCACTCCTCTCCTGTATAGAATGTCACACTGCGTTATCTGTTCTGTGCTTGTTTATGCAGTGGTGAACAAATGTAAGGTTGCACAAACTGTTCTATTTTACTATTCAATCAGCTGACACAGATGGATTTTTAGTTTCATTACGTCCTTCAGATATACAACAGTAATCTTCCACTTGATCACAAAGCAGTTTTATCCATCTTCCCAGCTGTTCCACCTCCAGCAGGATAAGGGATTGTCCTTTTGACGTGTCTTAAAACCAAGCGTTAAGCACTGGGGCTCGACCGGGCTGAGCCTCACCACGCCACAAACTCATTTCTTCATTCTCTCCAGACGACACCGGCTGGCCACGCATTACTAAATGACCCTCCTCTGTTTGCACATTTTGTACATTCGCATCTCCTCTGACAAGTGAACGTCAGTGAGAGGGAACAACATGTGCGTTGTCTTTTGATCCCTGACTCACTGCAAAAACAAAGACAAGAGAGCGGCGTTGGTGAGATCTCCAACTGTGATCCTCACCTTTCTCAGCCTGACATTACTGACTCAGATCCGTAAAGATTTTTTTCCCCCCTCTGTCCCGGAGCTCAGATTGTTGCACACTCCTCAGTAATGGCTGGTTCTGCTTCACAGGCAAGGATTCGGTTGTCCTTAGCAATGGAGGAGAGGACACAAAAACACAAGCGTTAGGCTTACCCTACTGTGTTCCTGCCCAGCAAACACAAAACATTCAAATAACATTAGCTAAACATTTAGGGAACATTTAACTTTGATGATAGAACAGCACTTACTGTTAGTAGATTCTCTAATAACGTTTGACCTCATTTGTGACATGCACGTGTACTATTATGCTTGTAATTCGCTTTGGACAACGGCGTCTGCTAAATGAATAAAAATGTAAATGTAACTAACGTTATTTCAAATGTTTTGTGTTTGCTGGGCAGGAACACAGTAGAGTAAGCCTGACGCTTTGGTGGGTGAACATTATTCTCTCATTTGTAATGAAAGGGGCAGTGAGCTTTTCCAGCAGACGGCACTTTGTTTCCACTTTTATCTCTGTTTGGGTTTGCGTGTGGAAACTTTCCTAGAGCGTGACTGTTGAAGCCAGCATGTAGCACACATGGCTAGCACTTTATCATTAATCTTATCAAGGACATTAAAGGCAGTGTGGTTACTCAGTAGGTAACGGTGATGCCATGGTCCTTCAGGGCTGTGAGTCTGAGTCCAGTTTCTGCACATTCACTTCAGCATTTCCCTCAATAGAGACCAAAACGGTTTGGGCACAGAATTACTGAATTACTTATAGTGCGTATGCATAGGCACATGCATATGCTGTCATCGAAACACTGTGTGCCACTTTGTGCTTCATGTATTATAAGAAAGCCTCTGGGTTTCAGCAGATTTACAAATTTACTAATGGGATAAACTATGAAACACATTTAGTTACTACTATCTGTTTCTTTTTCTGTTTTACCAGGGACAACATTTAATGTTTTACTAGAAAAACCCCTATATCCCTTGATTCACTACACAGAGTGCTTGTATGAAACTGCAGCAAGGAGTAGACAATAATGAGGACAATTTTGGTAGTGATATTTACAAGTGAGCAACTGAACAACATACATCTTCCAGGAAGTTGCTTTTCTACTACCAGAGACTTCCTGTCGACATCTTGGCTCCTCATTGGTTCTTCAGCCTGGTGATTGATATTCCTGAAGACCAATGGGCATTCTCCATCTCAGAGTCAGTTTGGAGAGAGTTCAAAGAGACTCACAGACACAGAAACATAAAGCAAAAACAAACCAGGGATGTAACAAAAAGTTATATATGGTGTCCGCCCTTATCTGCTGTTTCAGCCAACTGTGGTAGAGCTTGGAATGTAATACCTGTGGATACAGGGGTACAACTATATTGTGATTTCATGTATTAGTGGATAATTAACTGGTTTAATAATTTTTATATATAAACAACATATTTTACCAGTAAGAACAATGATACAGAAGTGGAAGTATACATGTCTTGGGTAACTTGGTCTTTATCCCATTTATGAATCCACCATATTCATAAATACATAAATACATAAAGCTATTGACTGTTGTGACATAGCTATTGCACTACAAGCACCCACCAATTAGTCTTTCTGCTAAAGCATCCTTCATTATCTCATTACGGCCATTAGTGGTACAATACACTAATTAAATCAAACACAAATGAATTCCCTAGCTAATGCATCATTAAAAAAACCTTGTTGTACAGTGTAGCACATTCATGATTTTTCATCCTGGTAGGATTTTTATGTTCTGTAGTAATGAAAAGGTTTCTTATTGTGAATGTAGACCTGACAGCCTGCCTATATGGTTTTATATGTTAAAACCAAATCCTTTTGCTTTTGGAGATTAAGGAACACCTGCTGATTGGTGATAATTATGCCTGTCAAAGACTGCTTTCACCTAAATTGTGTTTAAAGATGCCTGATTGGATATGCGCTCTGGAGTGGCTACTTATCATCCCTATTTGATTTACATTCATATTGTCATGGTAACCTGCATACCACTGGCTGAACTGTCAGTGATTAACAGGTACCTGTGCTACTGTGCCCCCTCTGCTTTATATTTTTTTATATTTTGCATTATTATCAACCTGAAACATTGTAACTGTAACATCTGAGAACTGTGGAACTTTTTCCAAGATTAATTCTGATTGATATTTGATTTTAAGTGCCTCGCCTGGGGCCAGCAGCATTTCCCCTCCTTCTAAACTGCTGGTTACATACTTGGCTCCTAAATCACAGTGCCACCTGCTGCCCATTTCAGTAACCTTCTTTTATAACACTGAAGCAGTCTAAGGAGACAGGGCTTACAGTCAAGGCTGTTTCAATGCACTTATGCAAGTTTTTAAAAGTGGGTGAAGCCCTTCCAACCCCCCACCCATCCCCAATAGGGATACATAATGCACATCTGCCAACTGAAACCATCCCCCCTGACTTCCTTGTCTTTGACACGCTGCCAGGATAAGGCAGGCAGTAATGGCCTGATGGAGTTTACATCAATGTAGTGGGTTGGTGCTCGAAGAGAAGTAAGGAAGCCACAGGTAGGTTATTTTTGAAAACAGCATCCATTAGCACATTTTATTTTTATGGCATACACATTTTAAATATTCTGTATGGGGTGCTTAGTGCCCAAGGGAGCTCCCCTATTTCTGCATGTTTTTACAACTATTTTTAGAAACAAAAGATAAACTGGGCCTGTCATGTACAAAGTAACATAAAATTCAGTGTGTTCTGGTTTTTCTTACAATAACTCCTCATCTATGTGTAATGCTGCATTGTCTATTTTTTATGTTGATATGTAGCAGATGCTGTTGCGTGTCAGGATATATACTCGACCGACACATGTAGAGTGTTGTGTACCAGCTATATTGTTACCTAGGAACTGAAAGCATAATGTAGGATATACATCAGGATGCAGTAGCTGTTGTGAGAATCTGGTGCAATACCTTTTGTGGGATAAGGGAAACCTCATGGGTTGGCCTCTTGCCCACTACAGTACTAATTTCCCCAGGATCCCTTAGACTGAGCTCATAATCCATCACCCAGCTGTCTTTCCCCCTCTCATCTTTGTCCCAGCTTTGTTCCAGCCAGACGGCACGGCAACTGTAGACCCCATACAGCTGTTGTCAGAAGGCCAAAATGGGCCACACTACAGAGAGAGAGAGAGAGAGAGAGAGAGAGAAAGAGAGAGAAAGAGAGAGATGAAGAAGAGGTGGGATGAAGGTGGACTACAATAAAAAAAAAAACTGAAGGAAGACAAAGCGGAGAAAAAGCTGTAATAAACAGCAACACATTACAACAGAATTAAAACCAACCCACCTGAGCACCTAGCCAAGCTATTTTCAGATTTTTTTATTATTACATTCTACGGTTTATGGTACGACATGAGGCTAAGTGCAGATTGCTTATGGTGCTTTTTTGAAGAATTAAATACAAAGAAACAAAAGTTAATTAAGCAAGGCAAGACCAAACAGAACTAATTACAGTTTAACAGAGCTATGGTAACCAGAACTAAACAGAATGGGGAAAGACTAAGTAAAATGCCATAATACTAAACATAGATCGGGAGACAACAAAACAGAATCTACAGACTGGAGCAAAACAGATCAGGGCAAAAAGATCCCTTAAATACAGTATCAGACAGTAATTTGAGCAAGTAACACTATAAAAGTCTGTGTTAAGTACACATATGTGGAACTGAATCATAGTAACAGAACTACTGGGTAGCACTTCAAACAAAATATCAACTGTAAAAGGTACTATATTTCCCCTTTCATATAACGTCTTCTGTAGTGACTATATGACAATATTTTCATCCGGTGTCCTAATCTGTGCATCTTGTTTTAAGTGAATGGCTTTAGGCTCTTGATTGGTGTAATCATGTCCGTCACAGAAGTCAGGTTTGTTTGTGGGGACTTCCCTTTGTGGATGCATCTGAAGTCACATCACCGTTGGCAGCCATTTTGTTTTCGTTGGTGTGCCTCTGTGCAGCTTCACTCACGCTCCCATATCTTTCCACTTCAGGGTGGTTTTATTTTGCTCCTCAAAGCTCTCATCCACTAGAGCACACCCTCCCTCTGCTCCACCGTGACTGGTTGGCTCAAAAACATTGTCTGGCACCCCAAAAAGACATCCAGCCCTCAGTGTTCATGATCCTTGTAAGACCTTTTTATACTGAACATTTTTCAGTGAACTTCACTTAATTTGAATTATGCTCTAGAGGAGAAGTTTGACTACACACATCTCCAAACTATCTTCTGATATTATGCTGCCTGCAAAGTTTGGTAAGCCTTCTGTGAGGATAGGGCAGAGCTGGTCCAGACTGGGTTCAGCTGCCAGGTTCTTTTCATTATTTTCAAGCAGACACAGAGGGAGTGTGTCTGAGCTCATCTTTAAATAATTTGTCACTGTCTCATTATTTATCTATGTTGTGGACCATGTAAGTGACTGCTTTCAGGTATGAACATAACACAGGGCACCCTTTTCCCTGCATCACCTCGTGACCCCAGCAATTCCTGACCCTTCCCACCACACATTCCTTACACCCAAACATCCGTATGACCCCACTGCCCTGCCATGCCAACCATTTCTAGAAATGATTCAGCCTGCCATCAATACGAGATAATTAAAAAAAAAAACCCACAGAGGACCGCGGAGTGTTTATTATTCTTTGGCTAAACCGGGTATTTTAAGAAGATGTGATCATGCTTTGAAAATAGACGGAGCCTGGCAGGATCCAAGGTACGGTTAAACAGGACATTTTCCTTGGCAGGCAAGACGAGCCCCCCCTCTGCTAGAGGTAGCATTTGGATGACATCCCAAAATGGCCAGGTCTTCTTTACACATTTCATATGGACAGTGTGTCTGTGGCTAGGAGATCAGTAGTTTGCTGCATCAACTTATAATGTTTATTATTTTCCCATTTGTTATTCTCTGTACATTCATATGACTTTTTAGCAAGGTTCTTCTCCGTGCTCCTGGAGTGTGCCTTCAGCTCCTCCACAGATGGCATCTATCTGTGAGTAAGATCAGATGGGAAGCACTTCAGTCTCGCTCGCCTGAAGCACTAAACCAAAGTGTCAATAATCCTCATCAGAGAGATGTTGTCTACAGCCGGTGCGGCACTAGCTTCCCACACTAAGGAGGGCCCACAGACACTGACTGATCTTTTGTGCTCCTGCAGAGAGTTTGAACTGACAAGCACTCTGGGAAGGCCCTGTGACAGCACCCAGTGTACCATTTGTGAACCTTCCATTAAAATAAAGGCCTACACTTTGAGGTGGCAAAATAATTTACGTATCTCAAATGTGCAACCACCACCAACGTGTCCTTGGAAACTTAGGTCGCCAGAGGCATCAGAAAGGAATGGTCAAACCTGGGCCAATACTAATTTACAGGTTAAGGAAAATAAGCACGTTACAATAAATATAAAGGTATAGGTCTACTGGGCTTGGGCACTGCATACACCTCAGCACAGGTGTCCCACCTCCACACTTGCCACTTCAACACTTTCACTTGCAGTGAGTTATACACATCCTGAGTGGCACTTGGAATAGTCATATTCTTCAAAGTGAAAACCTGGCTCGATGTGACACTTTCCTTACGGTGGACATACACGCCGAGGTCGTGTGGCCAAAGGTGTCCTATATGGCCATCTTACCACCGGTACCAGATATGGCAGACTGTCTGCTTCGGATTCAAAGACGGTAAACGTATACGAAAGCATGCAGCATCGGTCCAAACAATTAACAGGAAATAGCAGACGACCGAGATTCCTGGTGTCAAGAAGAGGGAAAAGAAGCCAGAGAGCAGCACACAAAAGGGCAGTGGTCTTGCCCCTGTATCCACCATCCTCCCCCCCCCCTCCAGAAACTGCCCCCCTAGAATTGGATTATATAACCACACTAGACACTGCCATACAAAGATCCAAGGCTGCTTCAACTCTGGGACATATCAGCATTGCCCCTTGAGACAAGAGCTCTGCCAGCAGGCAAACAGACACTGTAGCCAGTTGTAAACTGGAAAGGGGTTACCAAGGATCACAAAGCAGGAAAAGGTAGGCCTCCCTGCTGTTTCTATTCTTAAAGGCACTTAGTCTACCTCAAATGACCTTTAAGAATAACCCAAAGATTACTCAAGCTCCAAGTGAGAAAACAATCCAAAGTATAAAGTCATCAGGTACTGATGTAATTGTATGATAACCTTTATGGTTAGTGTTATTTTTGTCTTCCTTATACCACTTTAATGTATTCAGTTTGTCTCCAAATTACTTCATATTCCCATCAGGTTAATTACGTTGTGCAAATGAAGGTCATCAAGATTCTGAAAAATGTTACATTTGCTAGAGTCTGAAATGATGGTCTTAACTCTACTTAAGGGAGCTGCCTTTTTCTCTTGACGAAACTGTAATGGGTTACCTTATGAGTCAGCTTCAGGTAACACCAAATCTCTGAGAAATAACAGTCACATTAAAACGAGAGGAGATTATCAAGAAAGAGTGAAACTGAGTCTGTATAATCAACTAATACTTGTGCAGTTAAGGAACTGGATTTGTGACTAAATGACTGAGGAGTTAAATCCCAGAAGACTCCCTGCAACTTTGCACCATTTGTATAAATTGGAAAAATTTAAACTCATTTGTATTTCTGTACATTAAAGTGTAATGTCTGAATTGTTTTAACTGTTTTATGGCAGTCTTACATTGTCAACAAACTTCAGTTTATTTAATATCCCCTTTCCCCAGTTTCTATCCTAACCCCCAGTTTTGGCATCTTTGTTTGTAGCCTTCAGCTTGTATTGAGGAACATCCTGTGAGCCAGTTGGCACTGTGATCAGCCCTGGATTATGGTTATCAGAACAATGCGTGACCCACTAGCCAATAGGAGATCATCATATTGCCTTTGATTTTCAGCCACTTGTATCTGCACGGTGAACATTTCTGTTCATGCCACAAGCAATAGGTTTGGTGATTTTTTAAGGTTAAGAAATGTAATAATAATAATTTTTAAAAAGTTTCAAGGCAACACACACTTGCTCTCAATGTGTGACTACAGTTTTGTATCTAGGTCAAAACAAGGGTGCATTAGATTAATTTCCATCTTCTGTAGTTTCTTGCTTATTGATTTTCAGGAGGGCAAAAATTGTTTTTTAACCTTGTGATTAAGGGAAATGTTGCTCTCCAGTTTTCACCAAGTTGCTGTATTCATAGAACTTATATAAAACTATAGAAGCAATGTACATTGATACGGCTGTAGTCACTGAAGGTAGTGTGTTCCCTTTCATGATCTCTGTCTCCTAGAGATTAGGTATTAATTGATTTCAGGTATTTTTCATTTATGTAGCAGTTAATTGTTTTGCCATACTTTTTCCTTTGACATTGATTAGTCTTATTTTCCTGCCTTTGTACATATGTTTTCTAAGTTTCTTAAAATAACTGTCACAATTAACTGGTCTGGACGCAAGAGGCATAATCCCTTTTATTTAAAGGACAGTGGCCAAATCGTAATTCGTAAAATTCTGGTCTTGAAATCAGGCGGGAGGTGGAACAGCCTGTAAGACCAGTCCTGGACAAAGACATGGTGCGGGTAGGTAATGAAGGTGATGATGGAGCAGGGCTTGGGAAGGAAAAAGCACAAGGAGATGGTGAGATAGTCAATGCCATTAGAGCTTGCTCAGTGTGTGTCATGAAATGAACCCCAGTAATTCACATTAAGGACTGGGTGAGGGGACAATTTATACCTCCTCCTGATAACCACCAGGTGATATCCATGATTAGTGTGAGGTGCCCGTGACAACTTATATTTTAAATTCCTTTGTTCTTCATTTACACAACCCCAAAATCACCCAGCATGCCTTCATCAAACTCACCAAGCTGAGCGCAGTGTTGAGCTCAACATGATATGCATCACCACAATATCGCAGCTGACGCCTTGCGCAGTTGCGCCTGAACTTTAAACATGCATGTTCCACATGTTCTGAGATTTCCAAGCTTTCTCAGCCAGACGTCGTGTGGCGAGAAATGTTGTTTCTGTGACAACATCTGATTCATTCTGAGTGTTGGGCTCCTTCATGGTTGCCCAGGAGTGCATGGGGGAGGGGGGTGCTGGGATTGTTGTCTTTGACATCACCCACCATTGTTTGTAGCTTCACAGGGCTGGTGCTCTTCCCAGTGTATGGCGGCTCAATGATGTCAAAACCTGGGCCAAAACAGCATTAGTATCTGTAGGTGTTCCCCCATAATCATAGGGTTTCTTTACCCTCTTCCTACAGCCTTAGTTAAGAAGTCCCTTTATGTTATATCAATGGCAGTGTGTTATTGTATGGGATAATTCACTGTGATTCATATAACACCACATTCTAAAAAGCCCTGAACACTGGCACAGAGCTGTATAATGTTTACATTAGTGACCCATTTTCCCTTTCACATCAGGGAATTCAAGGAGTTCCAATTGGTGCGAAAGCTGCTGGAAGATGTCAATAAACACAAACTTCAGGCCAGGCTGGATCAGGAAGGGAATCCCCTGTGCTCCAGCCTGCACATCTCAAGTCATAAATCATCCAGGTCCCTCATCAGGGGAGTTCTGCAGCCCACAGCTCAAACTAGTGAGGTAGCCCAGTTAAAAGGTACTCTGTTAATAGGGTCACTTCGACACACAATACGAAAGCGCAGTGAAGCTCACAAAGCAGGATCTGTGGGGCTTAATTCAAGTCAACGTGCTGAAGTACGTATCACGGTGCGTGATGTTGGGGGGATGCAGGGGGCGGAGACAGGGACCCACAGACGACACTATGCCAGTAATCCTTCCCTGGACGGTAACATAGGGAACCCGGGGTGTCACAGTAAAGTAAAGACCGGGAGTTGATTCTTCAAGTCGCTAATGTAGCATGTGTTGGTTTCTTGGCCAAAACGCCATGCTCGTGTTTATTTGAAGCGGTGAGCCACTTGACCCGGTCCGTGGAGCTGATGAAATAGCAGCAACACCAAGGCCTCGTATGTTGCTCCTCAGTTCTCATCCACTCCTTGACTCACTGTGAAGGATGAGCCACACAAACATTAAAACTTTTTTATAGTTATGCCACATTGCAGTAACATCGTTAACAATTACACCTCAACCTTAATAGCACTGTACAAACTGGAAACATATTGCTGATGAATAAAAATATAAACTAACATTCAGTTTTTTTAATGTTTCAGCACAGCAACATTCCTGCATTTAGAGTTGAAACAGAAACCTTTGGAGCTCCAAAACGAGCTTGTTACCTGGTTTTTTGTTTCCCGGAATTACAAAAACAAGACACAGGAGTAATCTGATAGGAGTTTATATCTTTCAGTCACAGAGGTGAGCACCACAAATAAATGACCTCCAAAACACGGAGAATGTCTGTAAAGGAACACATCAAAATGAGCCGGCCTCATTCCAAAGCAAAAAAAAATAAGTTTGTATTGTCAACCTTTCAGACATTTTCTGGGAATTTTTACTTATTTCAGGGTTACTTTTAATTAAGCACTATAATGTGTAATAGTACACATTCATTACCATTAGATTAATTATCGGACAGGTTGCAGCGTGGACATATAAATTCATATTTCCATCCATCCATCCATTATCTTAACCGCTTATTCCTGGTGAGGGTCGCGGGGAAGCCTGGAGCCCATCCCAGAGCACAGAGGGCGCAGGGCAGGGGACACTCAGGGTGGGGCGCCAACCCACCACAGGGCAAATTCATATTTCATAAGTACATATCAATAAAATGCCAATTTTTTTAAATGGTGGGGGGTATATGTTGTTATAAAGAGCTCTTCTGAGGTAAATAGTAACCCTAAACCTGAACACACAGTGTAATGTTTTGGCCCAGTACCTGTGCCCTTCTGCCAAAGAACACAAAGCATATGCAGAAATCCATAAAGCAATGACTAACAGTTTATGAAATAAATATTCTCAAACGGCCATCTGAGAACCAGGAGCTTATTCTACCATAGCACTGAATTTCACAACATATCTGCCAAGGGTATTTTAGCAAATTACAGCACTTCATATATTTATTTGGTTTAATTGTGTTATTTGAAAGAACCACACAGATCACAGGAGTTAATGTGGAAATCCACATGCACAGGTAGGTCTACACATCCACCTCCCTCACACTCAGTGTCCAGGTACCAGATTCTTTTCTAGATGGCGAACCCCCATGTTTGATGGAGAATTTAAATGTTTAGGGCTCAGGCCAGCTGAACAAGCTCCAGTTTGTACTGCTCTGCCCTTTCACACTCTATTCTGTCCCTAATCTATGACACAGTACTATAGGACAAAGAAAAAGAACATGGCCCTTTGGCAAAAACATAAAGCAAGGCCTGCATTTTGTACAGTTGTATATCGCCTTCAGAGAAAAGCATGATATTTTTGAAATGTAACAGTTCCATCGTGTTTTCTGTCCTGAAAATGACCAGCAAACTTCAAGTTGAAACGAGTCAACTTCAAGGCTAAGAGTAGCTGGTGGTGTGCAGGAAACAGTGCCGTGAATTTGGACTGCCTATCTTTAATACAATATGCAGAGTCCTTGTAGCAATGTGCTGTGAGACATCATTGTGAAGATGGGGCTCATTTTCCATCGGGAACCTCAAGCTTTTAAAACAAGATCTGTAAGGGAACTCTCACTGACTGACATGTGCACCCGCTCCAGGCTGGGGAGCTGGAATGAGGAGGCAGCTTTTGAAACAGCACCGAAGATGGAGAACATCCCGTCCCAGGAGGAACACGTGGTTCCGCACTACCCTTCGGCTTTCCATCACAACGGGTTCTGTTTGGGAGATCGCTCTGCATTCGGACCCATTCTGTATACACAAGCTCTCCCTCCTTTGGACGGCCTCAACGATGGAGGTGTGGAGCGATGATGTCATTTGTTTTGGGTTTTTTATCCCTTGAAGCCTATCTGCCTGCACTCTTCCAGGTCTTCAGAAGGTTGAATCCTGCTTCAGGCTAATAAACCACACATTTATGGGAAAGTTGATAGAATTTTCTGTGCTGTCATCAAAGGATGTCTGAATTCCACAGGACTTCTCTGAATAAAAAATCAATTAGAAAAAGTTTCAAAATTCATCTCTCAGGAATAGTGTGCACCACTGGCTAAAATCATTTTTTAAAATGTAATTTAGTAAAACTGTGGAAAAAAAAATCTACCTGCATGTCAGACTAGACTACACAAAGCATATTAGTGCTCAATATTTACACTGTGTGCCTGGATGGGGAAAAATGGAAAATGTTTGGATAACAGTGGAGATTGTTGCTAAGTTAAACAAAAATAAAGTCTCAGAGCAGCGCCACAGCGGCTGTCCTCCATATATCAATGTTAAAATAAAATGGTGACACCCTTAAAAGTGAATCGGACTTCATTCTGCACAACGCAGTGGAATTTATCTGTGCACACTGCAGCCTGTCCAATAACAGGGCAGTAAATTTCCCCTCGCAACTTAATTGGAGCTCAGACACAAAGCTCCACTTCTCAGGCTCACGAAAGCTGTACAAGAAGGAATCCATCATGGTGGATGCAGTGCAAATGCAGAGAACGTTAGCAGCATGTTCTTGGACCAGTGGTCCTGGATGTGCGCGTCGCTCCGAGCAGAAGGGATGGCATGTGTGACGCTCTGTCCTGGAAAGCCTCGGTCCACGTTTCGTAACAGGTGTGACTCCTCCCGCCCACACGGCTGGTGAAGTCCAAGCTGTGTGGGTGGAGGTCTGCTGAGGCTGCTCTACAGCATGGTGCTTGAGGCAGACTGTCAATGGAGACAGTGAAAGGAGTAGCCTTAACATTCTGAGCAGAAAGAGGTGCCCCGTTGCATCACAACTGCAGTAGACAGCACAGCTTGTCCTAGCAGCTCTCATTGCAAACCGGCATCTTGTCAAGATGGCAGAAAGTGCTGACAAACATCGCGGTGGTCAGAATTTAACGCTGACAGAAAGCACCTGCCTCAAGAACACGATTGAATTTCCATGACCTGGCTGACGCTAAAAAAGAACAGACACGTAACTCTTTGTTCCAGAAGGTCTGTGAGGCGTTTTTCTTCGAGACCAGTGAAATGAAAGAAACGTGTATGAGTCAGATTTCAATTATCTGTAATCCACGCTTGGCGCTTGTTTTTTTTTTTCCCGAATGGGAGTGGGCGTTGAGCGAGGTGGGGGCGAGTGGATGACTAGGACTGTTCAACTTGTTCGTCAATACACACCACAAAGAGAGAATGACTCCGTTTTGACATGCATTCATGGAGTGGGCAGAGGCTTTTTGAGGAGCCCGCCGTGCTGGTTCCATGCTCTCAAGGCTGGCATAGCCCTCCTGCTAATATACAATGTCTCTCATTTTCTTGGAATAACCCATTTGTTTTTGTCAGAATAGCAAAAAAAAATCTCACATTTTTCAATGTGCTTTTAATTCAGTTTTGGTGATTTTGGATTGTTAGTGTGTAAATAAGTTGGTGAGGGGTCAAGATGCTGTAAAATAACTGGAGGGCCAGTAATTGGGAGATGGAAGAATTTTCCCACAGTAACAAGGTGTTTGACCCATGTCTTGCCATTACAAGCATTCCATTTATGGCCTGTTCAGTGTCTTTAACATCTCTCAAACTGTAGTTTGTCACACTGCACCAGGTTCCTCAGGTTTATTGGTCACCTGCACACTTCTTTTTATTGTCAGTTGGTAGACTGCTGCTTACCCTGCAGCACTTACCATGTTATTCACCTGTCAAAACTGCTAGGTAGAGAGAGTTAAATGAAAGTCTCTTAGCATATACTGTATGTTCTCTTAGCATATACTGTATGTATCTGCTTATCTCCTGAGCCAGAAAACTCCCCTGGCAGAACAGCATCCATCTTCACCCCATGGTCTTTCTATTCCAGTGAGCCCCTGTGCACTGCATGTCTCTGATTTCAAAGTATGGTATGTATCTGTGAAACATGCACAAAATCACTTTCACTGGGAGGCTTGGTGACATTTTTACTGAAGTGGTCTATTTAGAAAAATATAGGTGCACATCACCTGTTGTTTTTAACTCTTACTGTATGCATTCTGAAGCTGCTAAAAATGGATGGATGGATGGGATCTTTAATACTACTTACAAGGATTTGGCCAAAATACAACAAACAGCCTGCATTACTCAACTGATCAACTCTTTTAAAAGAGTAAATAACCTCTGGCCTCTAAGGTGGGATACGAAATGAACCAAAAACTAATTGCACCAAATTTCAACAGCCAAGCATCTCTTGAGGAGTGTTAATGTTAAACTGAATTTGTCACCATGCCCAGACACGCTGACAATGCTTACAATATAGTCTCCCCATAAACCTTCCAATTTAACAAGACGTGAGCTTTGTGTTAATGCATGCAGTGAAAAAATAGAAAGTGACATCATTTAGCTGCTGCTGATTGGTGGCAGAGCTCTAGGAAGAAATGAGCAAAGTCTTCGCATTAATGAGCACCTGTTAAAGCAGGCCTCGTGATATTGTATGTGGGCTTTAATATGGCCTGGCTACATCCAGACACTAAGGGCAGCGACGCAGCAGGAACAGCAGGAGGTGCAATAGCAGAAGGAGGCGGATTCATCGTTGTTTTTATGCGTATTGTTAATATCGAACCAATCGATGAGGCGGATACAGCGTTTCGAGAAACAAGCTGCTCTGGTAGTCAGCTGGCTGTTCATGTCTCACAATTTCCTGTGCAAGGCTGTAAGGACACGCCGTAAGTTTATGCTGCCAAACTCAGAAAAGACTGACCAACTAAGCCAGATGGCATGTCATCAAAAATAATGTTCTTTTTCCAAAAACAGCAAAAAAAAAAAAAAAAAAAAATTACTCCAAACATGACACAGAAGACGCTGACCAACGCTGTGCTGGTGCTGTGATAAATGCAGTCTGTAAATAAATTGTCTCACACGTGTACCAAAGACTCATTCTCATGTGGCATTATTGCTTCCATGGCTTTGTTTCTCTAATGGATGTACCTACAACCCTGTCCAGGTTGTAGCCTGCCTTGTACCCTGTGCTGCCTGGGATAGGCTCTAGGCCACCCATATCCCTGTCTAAAATAAGTGAATGGATGATCAGAGTGATTGGGTTTGTTTTCTTATTCGATTTATATACCTGATAAAGGCTGTGTCTGACATCACTCTCTACTCACTCAATCCCTACTCACTTTATAGGGTATTATGAATAGTGGACTATATAGTGTGCTCACTTAGCAAAGTAACACTACCACACTACCCAGAAAATTTTTCTGGGCCATTGATTGCATCATCAGTGTTGTATAAATAAATACACAATTCATTATGGTATATAATGTTAGGTTAGTGACCATTGCTTGTACACTACTTTTAATGTTGTTGCATTGTGGGATACTTTGAATGTAATTTATAGTGGACAGTTATACTAGTTATTAAATTTAATATTTGGACACCACTACACCACTAATGTCAAACGCACTATATAGTGAGTGTGATTTTGTACACAGCCAAATTCTCTGTTCTTCACTGGTGAAATAACAGCCAAGTCCACTGCCCTAAAATGGGGATTGCCAACTCTGGTTCAGAACACCCATGGCTTCTACAAAACTGACATTGATGTCTTCTACTGGTGCTTTAAGGCGGGGCAATTTTAAGGCATATGCCACCTAGGCAACCGTCTGAGGCGCCACTTGGCAGAGAGGTGCCAAATGGTGGACTCCTCTCCTACCAGATTGCAATTTTGGAAATCAGCTCAGTCTGTAAAATATTCTGTTGCATCCAAATTTTGAGCCAAAATTACAGACAGTATCGAACAACCTTCAGTGCATCACTATCTATATAAAATAAATTTTTTATGCAATATTAATAATAAAAAAAAATTTTAAATAATAATTTAAATAACAATTACGCAGCCTTTCTAAGCCTTTTACTGACCTCATTTCACATGGTTTAACATTTTAGGACCAGTTATGGACAGCTTTTGCACACATTCACTGCCCTTAAGTAGACTTTGATCCATGAAATGAGACAGTCAGTATAGCATATACATTTGTGGAACTGTGTCCAAGGCAACACAGACTACACCTGCAGAAACAGGACGAAAGCAAAGTGTTTCCAGGCGACCACTGGGACCACAGATTAGCTGCACACTCAGAAGTGTGTCAGAATGAGAGAACAGAGCACAAGACAAAAGGGGGAGTTCATCTGCATTTTTATTAGTGTCTCACTTTTTACATGGGCTGAATCATTTATCATTCTAAGTAGGAGGGCACCAACAAAAAGTCTAATATTTCAAACCATTTTTAAACATATGCATCCTTCATTCAATTCATATATTACTACACATTTTTTTGTGATGATGTTCTGCATTCTGGACAAAACAATGAAACCCTTTAGTCAGCCAGCATCCTCGTTAATGTCTTTTTCAGCGATCAGTGCAGCTGATATAAATAGGAGCAAAGCAGATTAACATGGTGGGAATGAAAGCAAATAAGTTATTTAGAAATGGAATCGTAAGTAAACCTCTGACGCTTTGCTCAGCACACATCTGTGAGTGAAAGTGTGGATTGGAGTGCAATGTGTGTCTCACTCCTCTGAGAGCACCCAGATAACCTGCTCAAGCATTTCTTAAATGTACTGATGAACATAATGTACAAAGTGATTGGTATCAATAATGCCATTGCATGTTCATATTTTGATTATGATTACTATGTCATTGTGTCATGTCCCAGCCTGTCATGCCTCCTTGTGTCCTCTAGGTGTCACCCCTCTTTGTGTTTCATGTTCTTGAGTCATTGTAGTTATGTCATTAGCGCTTTCTATCTGTGTCTTGTTTTCCTGGTTACTGTTTAAGTTCCCCTCTTGTACATGTCCCTTGCCGGTTTTTGTAGTCTATAGCCTTGTAGAATGAAGTGTTCAATGTAGAAGATCTATGTAGCCTTGTTTAAGCCTTGTAACCCTTTGTACCTTGTTTTGTTTTGCTTTGTTTTGAATAAACCTCGCTCTTTGTTTGGACCTTGTTTCAACTTATCAGCTTCGTTACACCTTGCTGAAATACTCTGTAAGATGTAAGCTGCTTACATTAGTTTACATTATTGTACAAACTAATAAAAAAAATGACTATAGCTTGCTTTAAAATGTCAGGTTGTCAGATTTTGAGAGTGCATTGTGCCAGGCGTTTTAGCTAAGAGGAAGGAGAACCTGCAAATAAATTTGAATTATTACATTTCATATTTTTGCATTAATTTCTCGAATCTTACTTATTGCTACCTAGGTTAATTTAGACTGTCAAAGCCTTCCCCCACTCCCACTGTTGTTATTCGGTGATCTTTGCAGGTTGAAACTTCAAGCGTCAGATAATGTCCTTCCTGTGTCGATTAACAGTTGGGTCAGATTATACAGGGTTGAAAGTGTTCAGGCACTCCAAGTCATTCACAACTGTTAGACCAGAGACTCCTCTCACTGTGACGTGGTTCTGTCTAATGGGAACATTAAGCGGCTTTGACTATAGAGGGAGTCATGTGATATCCTACATAATTAATGTGGGTCAATTTCTCTGCCAAGGGCAAACATTAGCCAAACAAACGTATACTGCGTATAGTTTTTTTGTTTAGTAACGCAGACAATACGTTTAATTCTGCCAGTCTTAAACGTATAGTTTGTCAATGCCTATATCTCCAACACAGAAGTTGTTCTGTGTCACCTGAGTACCAACTTTCATTTTTGTTGAGTCAGTGTATGTTCACAGAGTGCTGCTGGTTGTCTTGTCACTTGGAAACAGGAGCTGGAGAATCTTGACAGTTTTCTTACTGAAGTCTTTTTTTAGAGAACTTCTCCCTCCCCCCCCAAGAGGTCATGGTCACGTTCTAAGGATCTTTCAGCAGTGTAACTGCCATCAGGACCAGTTAAGGTGTTTTAGTGTTTTCTTCAGCAGTTGTGTTGTATGATTTGTGTACCTAGGAGTGGGTGTGTCATGTTGTGTTGCCGTGACATCCTGGTGGAACCAATGTTTTCTTCTATTGGAGAAGGAGGATATTTGTTCCTTCCTGTTGCCAATGCATATCATTTTTCGCTGTTTTTTAGTTTCTGAAGTGTTGCTGAAAACCTAAGTTTTCCTAACTTCCTTCACATTCATATAGCCAAGAACACATGTCAAGTTTGAATGTACTTAATGTCGTATATAGCTTGGTTATTGTTTCATGTAAGTAGTATGTTGAGCAAATGTGGAACGTTGTTAATGGTTGCTCTCTGAGAATGCTATGTGCGTATAGTGGGTTTATTTTGTATCTTTGTATGTTTATTGCTCAGTTCTCATGACATATTTATTGGTATGTATGTGTGTAAGACCAAAGTGCACTGCAAGTTGACTTGGGAGGAGTTGCAAGCAGTTTGAGTCCCTGGCTGATGAGTTCTGTGATGGAGGTTTGTTCCCATTACATTGGGCCTAGTGCTGAAAGACAGAGTGTTTCCTTCAATATACAGCCAATCTTCAGACTTGCATTGGCAGGAACAACATCACCATTTGCTTTCAGTGCTGTTTGAAAGCATTGATGGTTAGGGAAAAAGATTGTGTGAGGATTACAAACATGTTTTGGTCTGGTACTGTTACTATACGTTTTACATTTGACATTTACAATATGCCTGTTGTTGTTTTTTTGTATTCTAACAGTTTACAAGGAAAAATTTATTAATTTTGTGCTTTGTATTAATTTACATTCCAAGCAAAACTACAATACATGATTGAAGAGGATTTATAGAAAACTAGTTTTCATTACCACTTAGATGTCACTGATTTTTTAAATTTTAATTTCAAATCAGTAGATGGAATTGCTGACAAGAGTTTGAGTGTACAAGTTTTTATTCGGTTCTATCTCCTAACGGGAAATTTCTCCAAAGACTAGCATTCAGTTGATTTTCATGATGTGCTTGTTCTTCATAACAGCAAAGTACAGAGACTTCCTAACTTACAAACGAGTTACCTTCCAAGAGGCCGTTCATAAGGTGAATTGTTCATAAGTTCGTAGTTTGTATGAACAACATTTGTGGTCCTACCAAACATTCCTACAGTGTTTTAGTTATATAATGAAGTTGTATTAAACCATAAAAAGTTTGTCTTATCCTAAAAACACAATAAAAAGAACAATAAAGCATAAATAGTGTTAATGAACTGTAGTAATAATAACAATAATAATTATAATATTATAATAATATAATCATAGAGGTTACCATAAGAATGAACTCACCGACTGCCCCTTTTAGGAAGGCGACAGTTTATTCCGTATGGGCTACACACCAGGTGTTCTTTTTTCCTTGCTGTTTACTGAAAAGCATTAAAGTCCCCATTTCCGGGTGGGTTGACAAAACACTCGCTTCCTGCGTTGATTTCCCCGTAAAAACTCCTATATAATAACAATTATCGCCACCTTTGTTTCCATTGATCTAGCGTGTCGCTTTTTAGCACTACCACTAACATCACTAGCCTGACGCCTTTCACCAACCATGCACGATGCACTGGATAATTCATGGTAAATCATGATGAATCTTAGAGCACCCGGGTGTGCGTGTACACGTACATGTACGTGCTGTCTGGTGTATGTAGCGGTCAAAAGCCTTACCTGACTGGAGAGCCAAGCACGTGAAATTTTTTTGCTGCGGCTCCCCAGTTCCTTTCTCTGGATAATAATCAAACTTTCAGCGGCCTTTTTTCGTATCTAAGAATGTTCGCATGTCAGATGTTCGTAAGTAGAGTGGCGTCTGTACAATCTACATTGTTACATATTAACAGCATTTTGAGAAGTCTCACTTGCTACGGCCAACCAGAAGCCATTTGTTGCTTTCTGTAGAGAACCCCGTAAAGTTCTTACAAGAATTAGTATTGTAAGGCTTCTTCTGGTCTCAGTGCTCAGATCTCAGTGCCAACAAGATTTATTCCTTCCCAGCCTTTTGCTTCAATATCCTTGTTTACATTAAATTGTCAGAGATTATGCTTTCTTTTTAATCTTAATGCTGCTGAATAACGTATCAAATAATTTACTTATACTGCTGCCTTAGGACCACAGTTTCTATGCCAGACATCTGAAAAAGCATGCAAAAAACTGCAGTTTAAATTTTTATTAAAAATATCAATGTAAACATAACAATTTGTTCATAGGATATTTTAATAGAAGTGCAAATCAACCTTAACAAAACTGTTTTATTTTACAACACAGAAATAACTTATTGCTTGTTTCATTCATTCACGCCTGAAGTTTGCAGGTTAGGATAATATTAGAGCATATTTTTCTTATAATACACCCCTACACCCCATACCCACCCTCACACATATGTCCGTATATGTTAACCAAGGTACGAGCCTGCGTACAGTTTCAAGTAAATATGATTGCAAATGACAGGTTAACGGTAAAACTAAACAGACTGCACTGTTTGCCACTCACATTTCAACCCAAGTTCAAACAACACCATACGACCTTTTATCTTCTCAAAAGTTATGTACCTTTTGCCACATAACAGTTCTGTCCTTTTATGGAAAAATACCATATAACCTATAGCAACTAATTTCAATGTCTATGTATTCCAACTGCAACCTGATCACCTTGTCACAACAAACTTCTCTGGTATAGCTGTCTATATACACAAGCAGGATTCAACAACAGTACTTTTAAGGCAGAGTAAAAAAACATTTACAAAGCCTCAAGTACACATATCACTGTGAAATTGTCTTGTCTCTTTTCCTTTGTACAATCTTTTTGTTTTCATTTAAAGTATAAAAATGTAAATAGGCATATGTACAACTCTGTCAGTCCGTCTTGTATCATTTTAAATTGTAAGCCTGTCTTACACAGCATCTGGTCTCAGCGGCAAAGCAACAGTTCACTGAGGGGTTGGGTCACAGCCCGGACAGGACTTCAAAGGACCGACAGGTCATGGCAGGACTTGGACTTCTGTCGGAAGGCCATCTTCTTATTCTTGCGGGCCACCATGCGACCCAGGAAGCGCTTGGCCTTCTTGCCTATGCTCTCGCGCCGCCTGCAGCTGGCTTGCCGCCTCGCATTCTCTTCCTTGCTGTCCTTGCGCAGGCGGATCTGTCGCACAATGCCTTCGAAAAGGTCCTGCACATTGTGGTGCAGAGAGGCGGATGTCTCTATGAACTTGCAGTCGAACACCACTGCACAGGCTCTGCCCTCTGACAGGAAAAGTACGGGGACAAAGAGAAAGGTAAGTAAATCACAGCTGAAGCCTCTCACTCTTTCAGCAAAACTCCTATATCCTTCCTATATCCTATCTGATATGCTTATTTACTCCATAGTGCTTCATATACAGTCCACTCTATAGACTGTAGATAAAAAACTATTCTTTTAATTAATACAGACTTAAAGCAGGTGGCCAGTTACGGCTTTCTACTCCAGTTCAAGATTTCTTATCGTTGCCCATTATCATAAAGCTTTTCTTTAAAATATATTTGTCACAAATAAATTTACATAGTATAATCCCTGCAGCACTATGGTAATGTTGTGACCTTCAGAGAGCTATTACCTATTTGCTTCTATAGTTGTGCTAGCCCAGCATGAAACCAACTTACCGTCTACTGACACCTCTCTCGTCCGCACCAAGTCACTTTTGTTCCCCACAAGGATAATGGGGATGTTCTCGGACTGCCGGGCCCTGCGCAGCTGGATGCGTAGTTCCGATGCCTTCTCGAAGCTGGCCTTGTCTGTTACAGAGTACACTATGATGTAGGCATCTCCCATTCTCATACACTGCTCCTTCAACCATTGGCTGTTGTCCTGCAGGGCCACACACACAAAAAAAAAAAAAACGTTACCTTTGGAAACCACTACACAGATTTCATTGTGCTGTGCCTAGTGTCGTACAATACTAAAAATATGAAATTTATCTGAGTAGCACAACATTTGCTTTACTTCAACTACATACTTCCAGTACTGTGAGTTGGGAATGTAATACCTACTCACCTGTTCCCAAATGTCATACAAAAGGATGGACGCCTCATCGTCATCTACCACTAGGGATCTGTGGTAAGTGTTTCCTGAAAGAACAACAAACAGGGATTATCATATATTTGCTAAATGTTCCCTGAGATGTCCTACTTCCACAATGTGGCTCTTTTGATCCTTATCTGAAACTAGATTCATTGTCTCTATATCCATTGCTTTTTCCATTGGGTGTCTAAGAGCCTGGATGTAAACAATGCTATTTAACCTAGGTTATGAGCAATGCTAAAAATGCCAAGATGTAATAGAACAGAAATCAATGACATTCACAATGTGTCAGTAGTACACTGCATCTATAGAACATACTTTGTATATAACTGCTACAGACATATTTACTGTGATGTGGAAGACGTTTCTTTCTTATGTATAAAAACAATTAAACAAATATCTGTCGAATTTTCCATTTCCCTAAGTTTTTGATAATTGGGGAAAATAAAGTGCTGAAATCACTGTTTTTTACTTCTTATTGTAGTGACTTCATCTCACGGCTGGATTGCATCATTTACTTCAAAGATTCAAACACGTGTTGTGTTAGCCCTTAACTCACCCGCTTCATCGCAATCATGTCCGTCTTCAACTCCACCGAAAATCCGTGCTATACTGGTCTTGCCAACGCCATGCTCGCCTAGAAGGACGACTTTATGGACGTGCGCTTCCGAATCACTGCCGGAGGAGATGACAGAGTCGGACGAATCCGACACGCAGCTGTGCCGGTGCTGCTCTCCGGGGCTGTATGAAGTGCAACGCGACAGGTTTGACAGGTCTCTGGTGTGTGCCAAAGATACGGTAGACTGGAGCTCGCGATCGTCCACCGGCATGCTTCTTCGGTGCAGGTTTTGGAGGTGGAAAGGAAAGGGAGTGCTTCCTCTTCTTTTGTCCATGTTCTTGTCACTTTTGTTCAAAGTCATAATTGCAGGTATCTGCAATATAACAGGTGTAAGAAAAAATATGAATATGTCCTCTGAAAACGTTATTACATAAATTTATCTGGATAAAGTTTTTGTTAGTGTTGCAACAAAAATAGAACGCTATTATTATTATTATTATTATTATTATTATTATTATTATTATTATTATATAAAGTGTTCCACTAGCATTTTCTTATTGAAACATAAATTGAACTGTTCCATAAATTAGAAATTTCACATTCAGCAACGGTAAAATTACAAGTACATATGCACTTCCACAAGAACTAAACTTTAACATATTACAAACCAGTATATCTACTGTAATACATATTCTCCGCGGAAAAAAAACATACATTTTAATCCAAAGGTCTTTTCCGTGAAGATTGCGCTTTCTGATACTCGTTCTTGATTGTAAAGAAGAAAAAGAGTGTTCTTTAACAAAGTCTTCACGGGTCTTGTAGTGTACTTTTCTCTCACTCGTTCGCCGCAGGTTTCAGTTTGTCCGGGGAAGCGCTGAAGCCCATATTTATGGACTGACCAACGCTATGACGTCAGCTGCAGGCAGGGTTTGCCTTTATGGATCACACATCTCTTTATAGTTAGTAACATCACGCCGCGCAGGGGAGCGGATCACTCGGCTTTGTGAGACGTGATTCAAAAACAAAACGGGGGCGGGCTAGGGGTTCTCCCCTCCTGCGCAGCTCCCACGGGACTGATGTAATGCAGTCCTACCGGCTCGTTAAACTGGGGGAGCACTCAGCCAAAGCAGTCGAATCTGTGATGAACAATGCTTGGAGTATCCAACTAATGCAGTTACAGTATGCGCCCTAGCAACATTAAAAACCAGTGGTCTATTTGGAGGTACGGTTATTAATGCAACTACGTAGTACTATTAAGTTAAAATATTACGCCTAATTCAAAGGTTTGCGCGTGACAGCTGATACATACTGCTACTGTAGATGCCCCATATGGCAATTTCCTGTGCAGTATCAGCGATTACAAACTATTACAGTATTTTACAACGCACTCGCAGAAAATACCAACTCAACTGCAATGAACAGATTTTAACAAATATAATGATTAGATGGTAAAGTTTATAAATCATGAACAATATAAGGTTGTTTCTGTTTTACATAAGTAGGTGATAAATCAGTGTTCCGTCTGAAATCGACTAAACTTGGGATATTGATTGACGAAAAACCAAAGTCCTATTTTTAGTCCTCGCCTGACAATATATCCAAAGATATAACTGTAAAACATATGTAAATATGCTAATGGATATGAATTAAGTAACGGACTAATTACACTAAAACTATCAAGACAAAAACTTTTGAAAATAATTACATCTAGGTAGAGGAAAAAATTCGTATTCTCTTTATGTCACCTTGTTGTTTTTGAACAACGTGAATTTTCAAAATGACAACGTTCTAAATATTCAATTCAATTCAATTTATTTTTATATAGCGCCTTTCGCAACAATGTGCCTCATAGAGTGTGGCTGATTACCGTAACATTATCACGGTGTACTTATATTATATATCTGATTTATGACTATTGAAGGAAATAATAATAATAATAATAATAATAATAATAATAATAAT
>JABJVR010003389.1:0-15976 GCA_025773905.1 Chitala chitala | reverse complement strand
ATAGTGGTACTTATTGAGACTTTGATTGTTACTAGTAATATGGTATAAATACAATTTAGTCCTCCTTTGCTCCTGGTTTTGAAGGAACTGTCAATGGCCTTTGGTGTCCCATGGGTGAAACTTCATCCAAGGGGGTACACTAGGAGTCAGCAGCTCTAAGAAGACATCCCGCTCAGATGGTGCCCAGGCGGGCACCGGGTACACGTATGCATGAGGAGAGAGTTTAGAGAGGGGGTTAGCAAATAATATGATCACTAGCCGCCCTGTAGCAAACTGTTACATGTACAGCATGTGCCAGACACAGTAATCACTGTGAGCTGTGGAGACTGTCGTCGGAAGGCTTAATCAAAAAAGTTGGTCTTCAGTCGGGATTTAAAGTCAGACCAATTTGGCATCCCGTACGTATCCAGGCAGACTATTCCATAAACTAGGGGCTGTATAACTAAAAGCTCTAGCACCAGTACTTTTGTATACTCGTGGAACAATAAGTAGCCCTGCATAGGCTATAGGCTTTGTGATTAAATTGTATATTACAGAATTAATGGATACGGCGATGTCATAATTTCCTGGCTTTTGAAAACTATTTTATGTTGCATAGTTGGAGAATATACCAGTCATTGTTAAGTAGAATTTGACTAGATGGTCTCAGAACGTAAAATGATTGACAGCAGGGAGAGGACGTGTGTAGAGGTTGGTGATTTAATCCAGCACTGTGTGTAATGTAGCTTCTGGAGTGGTGTTTGTAATAGTGAAGTAACATGGACTAAAGTTTTTCATTAATGGGACCCAGTGCCGAAGAAACCGTGGAGTGTGCAACCACGCCGGCGTGCGCAGACCGCCCAGCGTGCGTGACCTTCCACTGCTGGACACGGAGGAAGGATTATGTAGGTTAGATGGGGAAAGCAGCTCTGTCAATATCCCTGCCATCGTATAAATGAATGAACAGAATAGCATGTAAGGCAGCTCACAGGACACATTGGTAGATACGGTGCACGGCCACTTCACTGGGCAGTATTGGAAAATGAACCAGCTCAGTGTGTTCTGTGATGTTGTGTACAAAAGAGAATGCTCCTTTGTTTCTGCCCTTCTTGTTTTTGTGAGAAGCCACAGTCCCAAAGATTGTTTCTGCCGGCACTGGGCTCTGGGCCACAATGGGCCACTGTTTGGTGTGCGTTTCAGAACTTGTGGTGTTCACTGTTAACTTGTAAAACCCCCCAATGTATGGCTGCCCTGACCATGAACACAACCACAAAGGAACGAAAACTTCACAATGCCAGGAATCCGTTGTTTCCATGTGAAATTGGTCACTTCATGTAATAATTATTCTTTAGCAACTAGCTGCATGTCTCTTGTATTTTTGAGCAGCTAGGTGCGTTTTTATAGTAAAACATGGCATGTTTGGTAGTTTAATACAGGGTGTTCAAATATGATTCATCGTATTTCAGGTGTGTGTGTGTGTGTGTGTGTGTGTGTGTGTGTGTGTGTGTGTGTGTTTACAGAGACAGTGATTATCGACACATTAGATGTTCGAGCACCTATAGGTGAGTACATATGACTTCCTTAGTGATCTTGTGGGACCTCCACAATATAAGCCACATCAAGGCGATAATCGAATTCCCACCATATTTGCTCCAGCACGTCCGATGTCCCTGATTCCAGGGCAGCAGTGATGCGGCTTTTCAGTTCAGCCAGTGTTGTTGGTAACTTTAACTGCATTCTTAACGTATCCTCAGAGGAAAAAATTACACTGCTTTAGATCAGGTGATCTAGGGGGCCACCTGTAGTTCGTCAAATCATGGGGTCTACTGTGACCAGTCCAATGGTGAGGGAGACTCTTGTTGATTCTTTTCACGTTGTCCTCAGACGAGCGGTCATCCTGTGCCTTTTGCCTTTGCGCACACACCATGTTTCTTCGAACTGACTTTACCACCGACGGATACTCTGCTCACCCGGTGGATCCATTCCATAGTATTGATGAAAATGATGCTGCACCATCACTACCGACACACACAAAGTACCTTCTGCTGCTCTGTCACCATTTTCTTCCAGACTGCATGCTTGAAGAACCCTTTGGCGATGAGT
This sequence comes from Chitala chitala, assembly GCA_025773905.1. Taxonomy (NCBI): domain Eukaryota; kingdom Metazoa; phylum Chordata; class Actinopteri; order Osteoglossiformes; family Notopteridae; genus Chitala; species Chitala chitala. The sequence continues at coordinate 13,894 of JABJVR010003389.1, read as the reverse complement.
GATTCCCTCTTCCGCTGGGTGTACGGTTAGGTCAGTGCAGCAGTGAGTGCATTTTAAATCGGGTGAATCGTTTTTTTAAAACACTGTAAATACAGTATAGGTTTAAGGCACTGGCTTTGTATTTGGAGCATTTACTAACAGAAATATGGTCTTTTAAGCGGTAATGCTGTTTTTATGGTACGCTTTGTCATACATGGGCAATATGCAGTTAATCATTTCACACCTATATTTTATTTTTAATGCCTCATAAATTTTTATCTTCTTTTAGATGTGTCTATTTAGTAAGAAAGATCTTTAACAAGAGTCTTATATGTCAAAGGACTCAGACAAGAGCGGTTATCCTGTGCCTTTTGCCTTTGCGCACACACCATGTTTCTTCCTCCGTATTTCAGAAGCTAAAGAAGTTTGAAGCTGACAAATTTGTAGTTGTTGTGTACAGTGACATAATTTACATAAAGTATGAAGCACATCCAAGATGGTCAGTCAGGAACATCTTCTAAAATCTCTTGATTTGACATGGACTTACCAAATGCTTAAATAAGTATTTGACATTATCTGCATTGTTTAGATAATACTGAAAAGGGGAAATAATTTAAACTTCTATAGTGCTGAAATGGTGTTTTCACATGGCTGCAGGGGCGTGTGATTATTATATTTCTTCCTGTAGTGAAACAGGACTGAACATTCCTTCTTCCTTGACGTGTTCATTGGATGGGACTTCACCAGTGTCTACATTTCACATTTATTTTAAGGTCTAGATGTTGGCAGCCAAGCAGATGAAATGAAGCCAAGTTGTGTACAGTGTTTTTAGTGTGTACAGTGGGCCTCCTGGGGGCTGCTGTGTGCCTCGGGGGGGCTCTGGGGGGGGTGCAAGGACAGAGTAGGGCTGTGGTTTTTAACAGGGGACTCAGTCTGTGTCTTTCCACTCGTAGCCTGCGTGATATTCCTGAGGAGATGAAGAGTCTGATCATTGAGAAGTGTACGATGGGCCTAGATGGAGATCCAGAGCTTGTGGTCAAAGGTAAGGCTGGCCATCTGGCCTTTCACAGCACACCCGCTTACTTGGACGCACCGCACAGAACGCGTGGAGTCACAAATCAAAGCAAAATACCTACAGCACTTTAAATACCTGTTCTGTTTTCTCGCAGCTAGTAGAAAAGGATTTATTTAAATGAATGAACATTTGTCTTTATTGCAAACCTTTTTTTTATGAATCTGTTCTGGTAAATCAGAAGGGGTCATGATGGCTGTGCAGGACTCGTTAGTGTGTTCAATTGTTTGTGTGCACCTTCGTTCTCCATTTTTTACTCCATTTTGTTTGCAAAAGACGTGTTCAGTGATTACAGTGTTTCTCCCTCAGCTGCCTTGCCACAGATAAGCTCTCATATTGTATCATTTATGTGGACATTCATGTGTAGGAATATAATGGTTGACAAGCATGTGTGAGGCGTCTGTGTGACGATACAGCTGTTCAGCGCTGGTCACACTGTTTGCATTGCGCCAGATTGAAAATTCAACACACGGCCCAATTGCAGCAGACCTATAAGTAACTGTCCAAGGAGGAGCGGGGAATGGTTAAAGCATCAGTATGAAAACCTTAGATAGACTGCCAAGGCTGTAGAGTAACAGGTACACACACACACACACACACACACACACGCAGTATGGCTGCAGGCACTGAAGCTTAAGCAACACCTGATTTCGAGAATGTTATCCATCCATCCATCCATCCATCCATTTTCCATACTGCTTATCCTGTGTATGGCCGTGGGGGGCCTGGAGCTTTTCCAGGGCATGAGGTGGGGGACACCCTGGATGAGGTGCCAGCCCATTTTTTGGCACAGTCTCACACCCCGTTATACACCACTGGGCTGTTTGAAATCACTGATTAGACTCTTTGGACCATGCGTAGAGAAACCCACAAAGCACAGGCAGAAGGTACAAACGCCACACACGGATTGGAGGTGAGATGTGAACCCCCAACGCTGGAGGTAGTGTTGATCGCTGAGCCGCTGTGACCCCCCCATCCTATATACAATGTGTGAAGCTCGTGGCTGTCTGTAAATGTGGCCTGAGGCTGTATTCTATAACTGTGCTCTTGTATTCTATAACTGTGTTACTGTAATGACCTGTACTACTGTAATGATCCATGTTACCGTAATGATCTATCACTTATGGCTCTTGCTGGACCTCTGCCTGAATGCTAAATGTGATGGACTCTACAGAATGTTACCCCCCAGCCTTTGCCGACAAGCACACGACTAAATGTGGTCTGAGGGGGGTTTGGGGGGGTGGGGGCATTCTTTCTCTGACCACGTCTAGACACTAGCTGAGCATCTGGGTGACCGGTGCGGTGGTTAGACATGTCGGCACCCCAGCTCATTTTCCCAGATGTACTCCGGGGGTTGTCTTCAGGAAGTTGGTACCTTCCCGAGTGCATAATCAATGTGGAAGACTCAATTATACACGTCCATAATGGCCTCTGCGTCTTCGAACAGAGAGGGAGGGAGGTTGATGTTGTAAACACTGCTGCAGGTTTCCAACTGAAAGCCAACTCAGGAAGAGACATGAAATGGATTAGACAACCTGATTATAACATCTGAGCACAGTGTGTTAGGGAGGACTAAAATGTTCAGCTAGTTCACACAGCCCTTGACGGTCAACCAAAGTTTAAAGTCTGCATCTGTGGACCTGAGGGTGTGATAAGAACGACGAGACAGAAGCACTGTCTCATGAAGGACTCGTGTCACAATCTAGGTGGCTACCTGCCCTCCGTGCACAACGCATGTCACGTTAAGTGTTGGCGATGAAGGTATGTGCACGTTATAGAGTGGAACACACACTTTAGTTTTGCTGTTGACAAGTAGCTTGTCTTTTCTGAGTGATGGCCTCTTGGGTATGATTAACTGTCCAAAGTGTTTGTGCTTTAAAAAACAAACAGGAGAACTCACAGCTGTGGCAGTGTTTCCAGAAATAGGCAAGTAAGCCAGGGTTAGAGGGCATGGTGAGGTGAGAGGTCATGGGTGAGACATGTACAGGTGGCCCAGACCCTCCCAGGGGCTTTAGTGGGCAGCGAGATGGGATCCAGATGGAGGATAGAGTAGCTTTGGACCTCATGTCACACAGCTGGCCTGCTCTTACAGACCTTTAAAAGCAGCAGACCCCTCCTGCCAACACACACTACCTTTTAGACAAGGCATTAAACGGTCTGTAGTAATTTACAGGGCCTATAATGATGCAAGACTCCCATGAAGCAGTTGCTTTGCAAAAGCCATTAGAATATCTGTGCTAGCTTTAGCATTTTGACTGTAGATGTTTTTGGTGTAGTAGTTGGGTTCCAAACAGTCACAGAGGTCTTTGTAATAGAGTTTATGTAAATTGCACTCATTTGTATTGTTGTGCTTCTCCTGTAATTTTAAAGTGACCACATATTTGATGAAATTCAGTAATGGGATACCTGCTTCGGTGGTTTTTGTGGAAGGGGTTATTTTTTTTTAAACACATAGCTAAAAAAAAAAAAAAACATTATCCTTCACTGTAGACAATATGACTGGGTTGCATACAGGAAAAAACTTGATTTGTTATTCTGTGGAATACCTTTTCAGTATCAAGAGGCATTTATTACCTGTGGCTATGTTTCATGTGGCACACCACTTGTAACATTACTGTAACGTTGAGTTTCCATGGTACCTAGGCCCAGTAATTCATGCAGAACAAATGCTGAGTTTTCAATATTTTCCTGAATACAAATGGAAGACAGGAAATAGTTTATCAGTGCAGCCCTTGAATACCATGTGGCCACAGCTGAGGGCCATCCATGAGAGTGAGCACTTTACAGGCACAGCTTGTGTGTTCATGTTTATCGTAGCTTAAGGAAAAGTAAACTGGGCTAAAACACAAGCAGACAACATGCAAGCTGACATGAGACGTGTTCCTCCCGCACTATTTGCGTGAGAACCACATACAGGTGATCTGTACACAAACCTGCATGACCCAGTCAGTCACACGGTGGTGACGATGGGCGGGTGAGTCGTGTTGTCTCACCCTCCCTTCAGTGCCATCGCTCTTTTCAGTACACGCGTGCGGCCTGTTTCATGTCCTGCTTAGCAGCTGTGTGTCCCTCACTGCCTGCCGCCCATGCCTCGATCACTGTGGCAGCTTTCCCTCAGAATGTGGAAAAGTGTCCCCTTTTCTCCTCTGAGCTCAGTTCCTTTGTAACATGGCAGGTATTTCCATGCTGTTTAGTCTGCAAAGTGTCCCAGAATGGCAGGTAATAGGACCAAAGTCAAGAGGGGCTGGTGAGACAACGTGAGGCGGAGCGGCTTGATGAGATGTGGCGAATGTCCGCCCTCTTCTCCCACCCGGTGTGCTTAAACACGTTTAGCACTTCCTGTGCCCGTTACAGACTGCCCACTGCCCATTTGGTACACACGTCATGTGGTAACTAAACTTAAACCTATATGACCTTGTTCTGCAGAATCATCAGTTTTTTCTGTTATTTTACTTGCCACTGTAATTAGTGGCACCTCTCCCTGTGTGCTGGCTCTATTATTTTAAAACGCTCTTGTACGCCATGACGACCGTTACCTGTGCTTATCTTTCATTACTCTGCCAACACTACTATGAATGTTGTACTTTTAGAGCCAGTGTTACAGACCCATGGGTATATTTAACTTTATAAGTCTGTTTAAAAAAAAAAAAAAAAAACATTGTGAAAATCCATAAATGTATGAAATTAATCAAAAATATCCGTTAAATGAATCCAAAAAATTTAGATGTTGCAGAACTAGAAACCTTTTTAAGCATTGACAGTTGCAGGTAATTTCTTTCTTGGGGAGATGCAGGCAAACGCAGTCAGAGCCCACACAAGCACAGCTCAGCTGTCAGGAAACCATTACCTCTGGCCTTCTGTATTGTCCCGTCCTTCTGCACTCTTTCACTTAACATGTGTTCACAACATGTTACCCAGGCAGAGTGTTTTATAAACCCTGTTGGTCTGACACGTTCTCCCCTGCACGATGCTGTGTGTTTTACAGACGCCGTTGGTCTGACAGGCTCTCCTCTGTACGATGCTGTGTTTTATAGGGAAGAGCCGGGAGAGTAATTGCTGCACCAGGCGTGACCGTGGCATGACCGTGGCGTGTCCTACTCTCCCGGCAGGCTGGCTGTACCGCGACATTCCCAAGAGCTGGATAAGGCAGCGCAGGCACTGGTTCGTCCTCACCCACGACTCGCTAGACGTGTACACCAGCCAGGAGCGTGGTGCGCAACGCCTCGACACCCTGGTGCTCACGAGACTCTGTTCCGTCGTGTGGCCGGACAAGTGCACATACAAGGAGACAGGTGAGGCCCGGTGCTCACACACCTAACGTGTAGCCAGGGCACACTGGCATTTCACAAGCTCCAGAAGGCAAGAGATGGCGTGATGGTGGGCCTGTCTAGTCAAATAGGACCCTAAAATAACGTTGAGCTCCCGGTGGTGACGGACGGCTTTGGAGAGTGACTTCAGTCTCATTTATTTTTGAACAGAAATGCATTTATGAGGATTCTTTTTTTTACAGTCACCGAGAACTGATTCCTTCCAGTTTATTTTTAAGTATTTAAGGTGACACCGGAGATCACTTCTAATCAACAGTCGAATGGCTGTGTCCCTGTAGTTCAGCTGAAAGCTAAGTTCTCAGAGGTTCACCCTTGTATTTGGAATTTAGCCACTAAGAAATAAAATGAAACAGTCAGCTTTCTGTTTATGACAATGCCAAAAGACAGATGTTGAGGCTGTGCCCCAAAAAGGGGCAGCACAACAGACTTGCACAGTGTTCCCAGCTTGCATCAGTGTGTGTCAGTTAGGTCAAGGCTGACGTCAACAAACCGTTTTAAAGGGGAGATGATACGGCTCCAGACAGTCCCATAAGGGGCTTTCCTTGAGCCCAGGTGGCCTACTGCTCATGGATTCAGCTTTAGCCTTTGAAGAATGAGGCTTCCCTTCGCACCCCTTCCCTGTCAGGCAACAGTTTGCTGAGCCTCACCAAGGGCCTTCATCTGACACAGAGAGCCACTTTAACACACAGCCACTCCCAGCCCTGCACCACCACAAAGGTCAAAATCAGAGCACTCGGTCTGCTCCTGTAAGGGAACACCTGGGGTTGGTGGCAGGCCACATATTACACACCACTGATAACTGACCCGTAATTTATTTACAAGCTGTGGGTAAGCAAAATTTGAGTAAGGAAGCATGTGCTTTCTGTAGAAGGAAAACAAACTGGTACCTTTGTCACTCCATCTGGCTGTTCGCTGTGTATTTTTAGGCCAAGACTTCCTCTGGGAAGGGGAAGAACAAGCTGTTTGATTGTGTCTGTTTTTCCTTGCTAAGTCATAAAAACCAGGCGCTTGCAGTGGATGAACTAAGACTGTACAGCTGTGCGAAAGGGCTACACTGTTTTTCTGTGTGCCCTTTTTGCGTGTGCCCACATAGTCACGCTCATGAATCACGTTTCCATGCCGGTGTTCGTGTTTCCCTCTGCCACACTGACTGCCAGTTTATTTACTGTCCTTAGTTAGGCTTGGTGTAACACGGCTTGTTTTAGATTGGACAGTCTTCCTATCTGATGTCAGCATGTTCCCTGTCAGGGTACTGGGGCGTCACGGTGCACGGACGCAAACACTGTTACCGTCTCTACACGAAACATTTCAACGAGGCAGTGCACTGGGCCTGTGCCATCCAGAAGGTGATTGACAGCAAGGCGCCCGTGGAGACGCCGACTCAGGTTCTCATCCGGGACATTGAGGTGAGTCCCTAGTTCCCCATCTGGACGGAGAGGAAAGTGGGGAGACTTTACCAGGCTCCTCATTTATTAATAAAAATTTTATTTTTTTTTTTTTAGTTATGTCGTGCTGTTTTTTTTTTTTTTTACCCTCTGTAATTTGCCTTGCGTTCTTTCACACGAAACTGAGAAGAGGCAACCTGAAGTCTTTGTAGCAGGAGAATCACCATCGATGCCCTGTTCTATTTTAACACTGGCATTGTGTGTGTGGGGGTGAGGGGGCCTCTCTGCTGCTGACGACTGCCCGGGTGTCGGTCTGGCAGGCGCCCAGGGGCGCCGGTGCTGTGGCGGCCGAGGCCCGCACCCCAGGAGGCACGCCCTCGCCGTAGGACACCCCTTTGGGTTGGCCTCTATTTTTAAAGCGCAGGCCTGTTCTCCGTGGAGGAGGCGCGCTGAGAAGAGCGTCTTTGTGTGGAGACGTAGCCCGGTGCTGAGGAGCACCTCACTTGTCCCCCTCTAACGAGACCATAGAGCGTAAAAGGACTAAGAGGTATTTAAAGTAACTTTGCATTTGCAGGCGGGGAGTGCCCCAAAGTGTCCCAGCCCTGGTGTTTAACACTGCAGACTGGGTAATAAAGCTGAAGACTGTAACATGGCCTCGTTCAGCACATGGGGTGGTACCACTCCGACCTTACCACGGTACTTACCCCTGAGCACTTTTTCTGGTCCCATCAGGCCACAAGGTGTGCACGTTGAGCTCCGCCCACTTAAGTAGGATCCACTTTAACATGGCACTATGTCAGTCTCTCATGGCTTACTTTGTGTACACATATGGATAGAGAAGGATTGCAGAGAGGGGTTAGTACATAACAAACCCTGGCAATCCCATAACAAAATATTACAGTTATATTGGCATGTACAGCAGTGCCAGCAGCAGTAATTACAGTGGGCTGTGGGGACTGTTGTGGAAAAGCTAAATCAAAGAAGTTGGTCTACAGTCGGGATTTACAGACTGAGACTGATTCAGCATCCTGTACGTATCCAGGCAGACTGTTCCACAGACTAGGGGCTCTGTAACTAAGGGCTCTAGCGCCAATACTTTTATGTAGATGTGGAACAGTAAGAAGGCCTGCATTTTGGGATCGTAGGGAATGATTTGGAGTATATTTTAATCTTAATCTGGGGTGAACTCTCGTTTGATATTTGAACATAATAGTAATGGTTTGTGTGGGGGGGGGAAGCAGCACTAAGATGTAACAGAACGAAAGCCGTCACGTTCCCTGCATCAGATGACATCATGGTATCAGTTACAGCCCTAGTCAGGGCTGTCTCAGGGCTGTCCTTGTTGGAATCCAGACTGAAACTTATCCAATACATTGTTGGTTTCCAACTGAGCTTGCAGCTGTATTGCAACAATTTTTTTCCAGAATCTTGGAGAGAAAAGGGACATTTGAAGTTGACCTATAATTACTAATTACTTCTGAATCCAGATTACATTTTATAAGCAGCGGCCTAACGACTGCAACTTTAAATGAGCCTGGTACAGCACCCAAAGCCAGGGAAGTTTTTGTACGGTTTGCTAAAGGTGCCACTAAAATTTCTAGCGAACCTTTAAGCAGTTTTGTTGTAATGGGACCTAGCAGACAGGTGGTGGACTTCTCTTAACCATCAACTTTTTTAAGGTCTAAGGCATTAGTTGATACAAACTCACTAAAAGGATGTTTGTCTAATATAGTTTGGGGAATTGGGAAGTAGGTCTCCTCCAGACCTGTGTTGTGTGTAGAAAATAGTGTTCTTGTGTAATTTCCTGACCGGGGTAAATTGCGCAACTAAGCTGGCTGCCCTCGTCTCTGTGGCCGAGTGTGATGTAACACTGACCGTGGGAGGAGGTCCTCTGCCAGCCCCATGCTTACTTTTTCCAAGAGCAGGTGCTGTTTATGGCTCGGTAACAGTAGCAAACTGTCAGGCTGGCTCTTTCCTACCCCCACCCCACTTTGCACATCTTTGAACTTCCTCCACAAAGCAGTCAGGTCCAGCCGCTCTTGGGTCCAAGGGGCGGACCACAACAAGGTGTCGGCCCTCCAGGCTCTAGTCGCCTCACTTGGACGCGCCCTGGAGCCTCAAGTCTGTCGAGCAGTCGCCCTCCACAACGGCATGTTGGGCTACTGTTTCGTCCCCCCCGGGAGGAAGCGGGGCCGCTCACGTTAACGTTACAGCAGTTGGGCAGACTGCAGATACAGCCCGTGTAACGGGTCTCCTTTTACTGTCTCCCTCTGTAGGAGAACAAGCTGAACCCCGAGGTGGTGGAGCACATATACAAGCACAACCCGATCATGAAGTACACGCAGAGCCCCCTGTACGCCCCGCTGCTGGCCTTCTCGTACGGGGGCCTGGACCACACGCGTGAGTCGCCCGGTCTGCATCGCAATGACTGTACCCAGATCAGCAGGTTATTTTCATTCACCTGTCATGCGCCACGCTGTAATACCGCCCCCAGCGCCAAAATGTCTGACTTACAGCGAGAGACTGTGCAGAGACGCTGGCTGTTTTTTCAGAGGCATCTCAGACACATCTAATTAGGGGAGCGTGCATTTGTCACGTCACGTTAAACTCACTACTGTTTGCTAAATGCGGCTCAACCTCTTTATCACTTGCATGTGACGCAGGGCTTGAGTTTCAGCTTTCGTGTCTAGTGGCGTTGGACAAGATTAACCCGGCAGTCGTGTCTGTTGTCGCCTTGGTTCTATGTGGACACTTATTCAAAAGCCGTCCGTCATTGTTTTATTGGCGTCAGTACCAAATGACAGCAAAACAACAAAGGAGGGAAGCATACAATGTAACCCACACACTTCTGCAATTTAATTTTGAAAGGAAAACGTTCTTACCTTGACGCTAGATCAAAGTACGAGTGTGGCATTTTATTGTACGAGTTGGACAGAGGTGGCACAGATTGTAGGCTCCTTATGAAAGTGTCCTCCTCTGGGTTTTGGCTCTGTGGTCCCCACTATTCATCTTCAGTTTAACATAAAAACAAATGTAATTGAACTGAATTATGTAGCATCTTTCACAGTTAAGTTTCCCCAAAACACTAGAAAAGAAAATAAACACAGACCTAAAGCCAGAGGACAGCAGAAGACAGGAACCGATAAGTCCGCGAGAATAAAAACACCTCTGTTGTCTGAAGGCACCTCCAAGGCCTGCAAACGATATAGGATTCAAGATTAAAATAGTGTGACTGTAAATGTAAAATATGAGTTAAACTGTGTCTGTGTGCCAGGTGAAGGCTGGCAGGACCTCTGTGCCAAACCCTGACCTGCCTTTCCCCCTTCCCCCTCAGACTACAGCGGGAAGGGCTACATCGGGGTGCGAGATGAGGCGGTACGCCTCTTCCACTCCCTGCAGCAGCTGGAGGTGTTGAGCGAACCGGTGCCTCTGATCCAGGGCGTGCTGCAGACCTGCCTGGACCTGCGCCCGCTGCGTGACGAGGTCTACTGCCAGCTGGTGAAGCAGACGAGTGGCGCGCCCAGGCCCGCAGCGCCTGCCCAGCTGCGCTACTGGCAACTGCTCACCTGCATGAGCTGCACCTTCCTGCCAGGGCCGTCTGTGCTCAAGTACCTGCGCTTTCACCTCAAGAGGTCAGTGGTGCCGGAAACACGGGACGGACAGCCCTGAGGGCCTTACGCCACGGCCGGAGCTCTGTCTCCGGGATAGGCTGTTCGGAGTAGAACATGTTAACTTGGGCCAAACCTGAACAGTCATCGTGGGCTGGAGGTTTCTACATGTACAGGGGACAGCAGTTTGTTTCTGCATATGCCTGGTTGTCGTACTCCGAGCTGGTTTAGCCTTCTTGCTTGCCTTTTCGTTGAGCTGTTGCGTAGCAGTACAGTTTTACACTGAGGTCAGCCCTTTGGGGTGTGTGTGTGCCGTGGGATTGGTGTGGGTGCTTTCTGTTTCCTGGAATGCCCCGCTCTTTGTAGGACTTGCAATGGGACCTATACGTGGGCGAGTCCTGTGCCACTGTTCACATGTCTGGGGCCTGAGGTCACAGGGGGATGGCCAGGCTGGACCATAGACAAACTTAACACTGTCTTCTCATTGCCTCGCTGCTACAAAACGGTTGTTCTGGGCTGCAACAGCAGTGTTCCTTTCATCTCACACCTTCACACCTTCAGAGTGGTCACCCAGTATGAACAGCGTACCCCTGAATGCAGCGTCCTGTGTCGTTCTGCCAAAGTGAATAGCTGTGAGTCTCAGCTTGGCTCCATAATACCAGACCTCACTTTTCTGCTCAGTTGCTCCACAAAGTATGATTCTCCTGTTTATACACACCACTTGAGTCATTTAGTGGTCTTCAAGTGTCATATTGACAAACGCCATCTCTCACTCAAAGCCATTCGGTATTCGATGTTTCACTGTTGAATTAAGACAGCTGTGTATTTGTCTGGCAGTTATTGTAATATATTACAATGATTGGTAAAAACACCTTTTAAAGATCTACATTTCTGAATGATTTAATTGCCTTGTAATGCTCTCACATTAGAGTTCCTTAACCTGAATTAAACTGAGTGATTTCCCCACAGCCCCCTTATGGAGCGTGTTGTGTGTTATGGAGTGTGCTGTGCATTTTGAAGCGTGCACAACTTTTGCTTTGGTTGCAGGGTGCAAAGCCAGCATCCCAAAACGGAAATGGAGAGGTACGCATCCTTCATCGTGGACGCCCTGAAGAAGACACGCTGCCGTGAGCGCGTGCCGTCATGGCAGGAGATCCAGGTGCTGATGGGTAGGCACGAGATGTGCTGTGCGGTGCACTATCCCGGACCGGGCTCCTGCCAGCTTCCCGTCACCTCCCACACCACTGCCGACGAGGTGAGAGGCCCGTGGGCTGCCAGCGTACCTGTCGGGCTCCGTCTGGGTTAGGAGTTAAACACCAGGGCCATGGCAGTTATAGGAAACATGGCCTTCAGAGGGATCTCCTTTTGAAAGCTGTATCTACAGATGGTGATTTGAATCAGGTGTTTAAGGACTTCAGTCGACTGCTCCTGTGCTGACCAGGTGCCTGCACACGGTTCCTGCACACGGTGTCTGAACACGGTGCCTACACATGCCTGGTACTGCTGTGTTGTATTAGCTAACTTTGACATGCTGTGCAGGAGAGTTCTGGGTGACGGCTGCTTTTCCTCTTTGCGCTGTGTTCTCCCAGCTAGTCAACATGGTGTGTGAGCGGCTGGGCCTACAGGACAGTAGGAACACCTTTGCCCTGTTTGAGCGCAGCGCCTGCCAGGAGCGACACATCTGCGGAAGCACCATCATTGCAGACGTTCTGACCAAGTTTGAAAAGTAAATCCCCCCTCTGCCTGTGTCTGCTGCTCATTATTTTCACAGTCAATCCTCAACAAGCAAACCTGACTCTGATAGCTCAACATTTACCTGCCAACTGCTGAGCTGTATGAAATAACTGAAGCACACCAAACAGGCGGTGTGTTTGAGCTTTTATTTCAATTCATTGTACATTTTGTAACCATGGTTACATGTACAGTATCGTTTTTGCATCATCTGGGTACATGTTGCATAATCTTAGGCATGACATCAGTTGGATCATGTTGTCGAACCTGCACTTTGAAGAACTAGTGTGTTGGTAATTCCAGAAAATTCACTTGTGACTCATGAAGTGTTTGCGCTGGGAAAACGGGTTTGATTAGCAGGCTGGCCACAGTTGACTGATATCATTAGCTCAATGTGCCACGAGATGCGTGCAGTGGTAACAAAGGAATCAGTGTGATATTTCTGTGATGCATGTGACAGCAATCCAAACGTGCACTAAACCTACGGCTAAATGCTCAAACGCCTGCCAGACAAAAGGCATCTCAGTTACTTACTGGTAGGTACACAAAAGCAGTGGTTAGGCCAGTCCAACAGGCCCAGAGTGGCTCACAGTTACTGACTGTACAGTTAGTGAGTGACAGTCACTGTCTCTCTCCCCTCCCTGTCCCCCTCTCCCGCTGCACCCAGCCTCTCTGCTAAAGGGTTGGACCCAGACGGCCAGTGGAAGTTGTGCTTCAAGCTTTACTGTCTCTTGGACCCTGATAGTATCTCCGTGGACAGTATCGAGTACATATTCCTCTTTGAGCAGGTACGTCAGTATCGAGTACATATTCCTCTCTGAGCAGGTACGTCAGTATCGAGTACATATTCCTCTTTGAGTAGGTATGTCAGTATCGAGTACATATTCTTCTCCATCACAGCAGCTCCGTTTCAGACTGAACATATGGTAGCCCTCTACTGCAGGACTTTGATTCTGCTTGATTTATTACAGTGTGTATTCATGACTAGCTTGGAGAGTTTCTTTGCGTTCCATTACTGTTTCTGTCAGTGCCTTTTGGGTGATAGTGAAGTGTCTGATGTAGCCCGTGCCTTTCTGTGTGCCAGTGTCACGAGATGGTGGTGCAAGGGCAACTGCCTGCTTCTGAGGAAGACCTGCAGGTGCTGGCGGCCCTGCGGCTGCAGTGCCTGATGGGAGACTTCAGTACGCACTCCCCATGCCCACCGCTAGACGAAGTCTTTCCCGGCAGCGTGGTGGAGGCTCGCATCCTGCTTGGTATTAAGAACCGACTGCGAGGCACAGCTCCGAATGTGCCCACACTGGCCCCAGGTGGGCAACGCTTCCCTGGCAGCCTCATCACTGGGGCGCTTTGGGCCCACGCCCACAAGCAGAGGGCAGAGCAGGACCTGCGGCTGCGTGGTCGACTGAAGGAGGAAGGTGTGGCGGTGATGAGTGCCATCGTGGAGCGCTGGAAGAGCCTGGCGGGATACAGTCGGAGGGAGAGCATGGCTGCCTACCTGGGCATTGCCAGGCAGTGGTCTGGCTTTGGCTGCACGCTCTATGACGTGGACTTCTACATCGTGAGTGTCCCAGTCTCCAGCCAGCAGCTGCTTACAAACTACATGTCTGCATCGACACAGTAACTATACAAAAAAAAATCTATAATTTTATTTGACATTAAGAATCAACAGCAGAAACTGACTGAAACAAAAACCTGTATCGGCCCGTCTTATAGCGTTCGCAGCACAAGGTTAACGCAGATCCTCCTCCTGTAGCGTTCGCAGCACAAGGTTAACGCAGATCCTCCTCCTGT